>LKNJ01000340.1:0-18125 GCA_002120245.1 Maccullochella peelii | reverse complement strand
GAGGAGGAGGAGGAGGAGGAGGAGGAGGGGGACGAAATCAAGGAAACGACAGAGGAGAACAGTCGGGGGAGTAATTGAGAGAGAGAGAGAGAGAGCGGGGCAAACATTTGGAGGGAAGATTTGGGGAGAGTGAAGGTGTTTTGTCAAATAGTTCAAATCTGAAGAACTCAGAAGAGATGAGGAAACGGGTGTGCTGTTGTTTTGTGGATGTGGAGACTGAATACGCAAGTGAGGATGAGAGCTGTGGGTCGACTGAAATGAAAGATGCTTCCGTGAAATCAAACACGTGAGTGAGCAGAGATGTCTGTGCTACTTTACCTCTAACAGGTGAGCTGGATTAAAGAGAGGACAGAGAGGGAGTTTGTGTATTAGGGGTCAGCCCTTATGAGCAGGTGAGGAATGATCCACTGACAAGAGCAGACTACAGACGCCACTTTGGCCCTAATGTCCCTTTGTTTATAATGAGAGTGGAGGGGCCAAGGTCAACATGACCACATACCCTGTAAGACCAGTCCTCCCTCTACCTTGATGCTTCTGCACAGAGCTAAATGTTCCTTTAAAGAGGGTAATAATTACCACAATAATCACAAAATACACACTCACACACATGTAAACTCTCGTGGGCACACTGTTAACAAATACCGTCTCTTATATGACCCATTTGAAAGTCTTTTAAACATGTGTGGTATATGTTGCGCTTTTATTTTGAAACCACACATCATCGTTCTGATTTGCAGCATATTCAGTGTTCAGCCCTGTAATTAAATGCGCATGTACTGCCACCTCGTGGTAGAAAGTATGAACTACAGCTTTAAAGTGATACTCCAGCCAACATCTAACTTGTATCGAGTACTTAAAATTATAATCCTTCTTTTTTTCATGGAATGAAATCCAGTTTTAATGCTATTTATGATAAACATTTTTTCAGCAATAGCTATTCAGTGTATTCACATTCTGTAATCTCTATGCAGTAGTTCTCATTGTTAAATGAATTTGATTTCATTGATATCAGCCTAACTATTTACGTTTCACTCTCCTGACACCCTGTGTTATGTTACCAAATCAACCAGGACTGAAATCTTTCGGATTATAACTTTAACCTCTTGAAAAAGCTTGAAAGGTGGCTGTTGGCTATTCCTCAAAGAGAACAAAGAGAACAGCAGCAGATGTGGTCGACTTAAATTCACGCTAGTTACAAACTTCTCTACTTCTATTCTGCCCAACGTATGCTTAGTAAATTTTCCAAAAAGTCAATCTAGAGCCAGTGAGCCTTAAAAATATATAAATATTTGGGGTGGAGTATCACTTTATGTATGACTCAATAATAAGCACCAAAATGTTTGTCTATGATTGTGTATGTGTGTCTTTATTTCATATATTTGAGTATACTTCAATTTAATCTTAAAAGGGCAAAGCTACCTCTAATTTGTTTGAAATACAGAACCCAACCGTTGCCTCCACGCGTCACACGTTTGAACTCCATTCATTGTAAACTAACACCATATTCAGGAGTCAAAAAACGTAATTTAAAATCTTCTCCAATACTGTTGACTCATTTGGGATTTCTCAGTGCTCACAGGTTCCCTTTTGTATGTTAACACTTTTCTATTGTCATCTTTTGAGTTGTTCACTCATGATTTGTATGTCATGGATCTGTTGTAAAAGCAATTTTTCTAATCTAACGTTCAGTGTATGAATAGCTCTGTCCGGGTTTCTACTGTCTATATCCAGCTCACAAGCCTGCATACAGCACAGAAAGCCTAAAACCAGATACTGCGGTTACTGTATGACTGACATCTGAGCAAAAATTCTGCAGTCTTTTTGCCACAGATATTCACTCTGTCGCTCTTTTTATTGGAGTCGACAACAATTTTTAAACGTTTTTAGTCAGCATCTATTGATTTTAACTTCCAGTTTAACTGAAGATACGGGATCAGAAGGTTTCCAGTTGTGCCACAGGATGAATAGATCTTGCTGTTTATATCATCTGGGCTGCGGTTTGTATATAAAAACTGTGTGAAACTTTTTTTAACCTCTGACCTGACATCAATTGTGGGATGACTGGATGAGCAGGTTGTGTGTGTTGAGGCTCTGCATCCGACGCTGTCCTCCCTCCTCTGCTCTCCGTCCACCTCCCCTCTCCTCCCGGGTCAGAAGAAAGCAACCATGGAAAGACATGTATGAACTCTTATGCTTATTCGGTCTTTATTTTTTTGTTTATTTTTTTTTCCCCATTCTCATGTTTCTCAATGTGATGTGGTTGTTTTAAAGTGAGCAACAATATGATATCAAAATAAATAGTTTTTCCTTTTCTCCTTTATCTGAAGGTATGTGTGTGAAATCTGAATTAATCCAAATGTGAATTTTCATTAACTTTGTTTTGTTGCACAAATCCCTCTTCAGTCACTGTCCTTCATAAAACACTATCTAAACGTACACTAGCTTAATAAGCACTGCAAAAGCCACACTGTTTATTTAACACAAAAACCCAGACCAACATAAAATATAGGAGAACATTTGTTGTGTGGCTTTATAAAGAAGTATGATTCATAAAATAATCAGTTAGTCACTTCATTCTCATGTGAAATCAGAAAAGGGGCATTTCTGGTGCAAAGTGAAGCAGAAAGTAGTTAATAGCCTACCTGTGCTTATTTTTATACAGAGGAAGGTAAACTCACATAAAGTTGTTTTTATTAGTTACACAAAACAGGGTCTAGTAAATCCTACATATGCAAAGTTTTGCACCTGCTAATGTAAAACGTTTTGAACAGATGTTTATTTGTTCATTTGTAGTTGTTTTTACGCTTTTCCTGTATTGGAGGGTTTTGTTTCAGCTAACACCAGCTAACAGCTAACACCATAAAGTTATTCTTAATATAGTCTAAAACTTGATTATCAAGATCAACAAACAAAACACATAGCTTAATCCTATTCCTCATTTGGTCTTTTTTGCTTCTTTTGGGTCGCTAATTAGGACGTAGTGTCTCTGTTTTCTTGGATTGATGTACACCTGTTGGTGATAAAATGTAAAGAAATATTATATTTTTAATGGACTTGTAGTGCATAGGTGACATTTCATATATTTGTAATACATTGTAATGGTTATACATCTTGCTAAAACTTGTCTTAAGGCTTTTTTAAATGCCATATTATGTTTCTTAACGAAACCGGAAGTACAATAAAGTTTATTCTCTTGTATTGTTTCCCACAGCTAGCGGTGGTCCAGTGATTTTTGGCGTGTTGATTTGAGGCATTGATACGTTGATCTTGCTACGGCACATCGGCTTAAAAATTACGTTGCTGTTTCGATCGTAATATTTCTATCCCCGTAAAACAGTGCACACTTCTGTCTATTTCGAAAGCTTTATTTTGAATGTCCTCACCGGAAGTTTTAGTGTGACGTTTTTGTGTCTGCCTTTATTCTTGGTGAAGTTGATTAGAAAGAATCAAAAATGATCATTAATTGATCGGGTTGGGTAACTACATCCCATTAGCGTAACGCTAGACATAATAGCATAGTAATGCTTCCGGTTAAAAATTGAATTCAAAATAAAACTTGCAACAGATGTGATGTGCTTATGAGCTGTGTCAATACCCTCAGACTGTGACATTCTCTGACAGAGTTTGCTGCTTTTTAGGCAATGTCAGTTTCTCCCAAGTAAATGGTGACAATTGTTTTCGTCTGAGACTGTGTTAAAACTTCATTTAGTTTCGTTTCTGTCTGTCTTCCTTCCACCTAAAATACATTTAAAACAGATAGAGGTGCGCCAACTCCACGAACGTCAAGTCAGACATAATAGCTTAGTAAGACATCCGGTAAATACATTCAAAATAACACTTTAGGCACATGTAGATACCACAGACGTCTGCGTGTTGGAGCGAGGCAGAGATGTATCTTGCCGCGATATTTATTCTTTGAAAGGTCAGCCCGGAAGACTAGGTAGGCGACGATGATGCGGTAAACCTAGTGAGTTTTATGCTTTAAAGTTTGTTTGTTTTATTAAAAAATTAATTGCGGGGTTGAGTTAACGTTATTTTCTTGTTTTATAGCGTTACTTCCTGTAGCTGTCCACTTGAGACATGATGTGTATTTATTATTTTTCTTCGTGGTGTAACAGCAAACGAGAATAACTTGATTACAAACGAAGGTAAGTTAGCCGGTGTGAGCTAACCGGGGTAACAAACATCAGTGGTCAGTTAGCTAGCTAATCTTCGTTTAATCAGTGTTATCTATACGCGTGTACCAGCGATCCTAGTGATTATTTTCTGTCTGTCTTGTTTTTTTTAAATCACTGGTTGACAGGGATAAGTTAGCTTGCTAGCTTGCACAGTTGTTTGTTTTTTAGCAAAAGTGAATTTTTAAGATTTAAAGTTGTCCTATCCAGACGCTGATTAATGTAGGTTTTCTGGGTAATTAGATAAACCGGAGATGACCCATGGTACTTGCTAACATTTAAGACCATTGTCTACGAATAGTTCACGACACAACTGAAACTCACTCAGCATTGGCTGATCGTGATTCACTGGAATAACAATGGTTGGACTTGTTGGTAAAACACAAACTCTCTTCCTGTCAATAACTTTATTCTGCCAAAAATCTGATGTCAAAATGCAAGCAGCCTTCAATAAATGCTCCAGTACTAAAGAATACTCAGTTAAATATATTCAAAAGGTACATTGTATCCCTTACTAAGCCTCATGTAAAGGTTAAATCCTGCATCATGAGCCAGCTGTCAAACATCTAGCAGCACAAAAGGTTTGTCTACACAGAGGATACGCAATTAGTCCAGATTGTATTCTCAGTGTCATGGAGTTGGTTGTTTTATGGCAACATCTTCAATAGAGAAATATTAGCTTAAATGTAACATAGGTAGAGGACTGTATCAGAAATGACAGACTGTTCTTTATGTGGAGAGGCAATAAGCTAACTATAAGAGCCACAATGTAAGGTTTAGTACACTGCAGGAGAACCACAAGAACTTGTGCGTAGCTGCGAACACATGCTATCGCACAGAGGATTCAAGAAAGCAAAACGACTCCTTCAAAAGCATTATGGAGATGAGCTAATGATAGCTAGCGCTTACATTGACAAAGCCTTAAAGTGGCCACAAATCAAGTCTGAAGACGGGAAAGGGCAGAACGCTTATACTGTATTTTTGACTGGCTGCCGTAACACAATGGAAGATTTTGAGTTTATGGTGGAAATGGATAACCCTACAAACATGAGGATAGTGGTATCCAAATTGCCATACAAAATGAGGGAAAGGTGGCGCAATGCAGCATTCAAAGTCAAAAAAAGGAGAGGACACAGAGCAAGATTTGCTGACCTTGTTCTCTTCATTGACCGTCAAGCAAAAATAGCTATGGATCCGCTCTTTGGAGACCTTCAAGACAGCCGCAGATCTACGGCGGAGAAAAGCAAAGAAAAGGAGAAACCTGTCAAAAGTGGAATGAAAGGAACCAGCTTCACAACCAACGTGTCAGTGGGGAGGAAAAGGCCAGATGCAGTAGCGAAGTGGACTAGCCCATTTAAAGCAGCTAATGCCTTCGAAACACTCACAGAGACACCTGGACATTCTTCATGTGGAGAAAGAAGCCAATAAGACTACATCTGCGTAATGCATGTTTCATTCTTTAGGCTCTACTGTAACGCACTACATTGGAAATGAAACGGTGACGGAGTACAAACTGCTTTTATACTCCGCTTTTAAAGGGTTTTTACATCCAACAGCGTATTCCCTTTTATGTATATTCTCCCCATTTTTTGGTTAATACAGAAGCACAGTGATACTAAATATGACCAACATAGTCCGCCAACTTTATCTCTCTTGTTGCAGGGAGGAGTTTCCTGTCTCACTGCGGGAATGCCGGGTGGCGAGTATGGGGAGCTCGGGGCCAGTCTCCCTGCCATCGCCTCCCTTAACGCTTCATACTCAACATCGATGTCCCTCCCTTCCCCATACGTGTTTGTACCACCCGCAGAGCGCAACGTCATCTCTGACGTCCGCCGCACCTTCTGTCTCTTTGTGACATTCGATCTGCTCTTCATCTCCCTTCTGTGGATTATTGAGCTGAACGTGAGTGTTAAACATGGCTTGGGTTTTGTTCAGTCTTTTGCCACAGCAGTGATGGGTAACTTAGACTCAGCTTGACTCTGAGGTGGACTCTGCTCTGTTTCCCTGTAGAGCTCCAGCACGATCTGGGAAAGCTTAGAAAATGAGGTCATCCGTTATAACTACAGGTCTTCCTTCTTTGATATCTTTGTAAGTGGGTCAATCCAAGTCTCTGTACATTTCATTTGTTTTCAACGTAGAATAATGGCATTGTATTAGTGCGTAATCCTGATCATGTTTGGAAAGCTTTGACCTCTCAATGAGCACTAATGAGCAGATACTCATGTTAAAGCTGCTCCTGTAATCCATTTCTAGTGTTTCAAAGAGATCAGGCTTATATTGTCATGTAGTCTGATTCATAGTATCTGAATGAGCGGTTAAGTTTGGTCACATGTCTGCATTTATTGACGCAAGAGGAATAAATGTTAGCGTAAGTCAGCATGCAACACATGATAAAATTAAATGCCTGAGGTCATTTTTCTTTTCTTCCTCCTTGTCTCAGCTCCTTGCGGTGTTTCGCTTCCTGTGTTTACAAGTGGGTTATGCTGCCTTTCGGTTGAAGCATTGGTGGGTTATTGCGGTAAGTGAGCTCAGTCGCAGTAAAACACATGCTGATGGAATAATATAACATCTTTTTATTAGCAGATCTGGACATGAACTATAACACAAATCTAAATCCTCCTTCCTCCACAGGTTACCACTTTAGTGACCAGTGTCTTCCTCGTTGTTAAGGTCATCCTATCTAATGTGAGTGCCAGTTGTGTGTGTGTGTGTGTGTGTGTGTGTGTGGTGCAAGCATATCAGTCGAAACCACTGAAACTTATTCACTTCTGCATTCATGCCAGTAATGTGCTTCCTGAGTGTACGATGAGCTGATGAGTTTTTATGATTTTACTGTTTTATGCAGTGCAGAGGGTCAAATACATGTTCTCATCTGCGTTTAGTGTCAGGTTCTTCATATTGGACATTTATACAGCTCTCTTAACCTTTTGATATTCAACAATGGGCAAGTAAATCAACATAAAATACAACTGCCCCTTCTGTTATGAAAGTTGTAATAGTACTTCTAATTTTTATTACCCTGCAGCTTCGGGATGACATGGTTTCTGTCTCTACACAGCTCCTGTCCCAGAATGCCTTTGGCTACGTGTTGCCCATCACATCATTTGTGGTGGCCTGGCTGGAGACCTGGTTCCTTGACTTCAAGGTGCTCATTCAGGAGGCTGATGATGAGAGAGGTGAGGGAAAGAGTCCTGAGCAAAGTTGGAACAAAAATCTGTTTCTCCTTTATGAACTGTTTTTCTCCATTGACCTCAGCCTACCTCGCATCGGTGAATGCAGCCTACGAACGAGCCCCCATGATCTACCCCCATGCTGTTTCAGATGGGCAGTTCTACTCTCCACCCGAATCTGTCGCAGGTGAAGTCTGCTTGTCTCTATAGATCTGTTCTTGTTTAATCAGCCTCAGGTACAGTCTGTGTGTGTGCGCGCCTTAGTGCCACAAATTGAGTTTTGGCTCTGAATTTGTATCTGCAGGCTCAGAAGAGGATCTGGATGAGGAGGATCTTGGACGCAGAGCTGTCACTGCACAGGTACCTGCATCAGTTTGAGTGGTCTCCATACTCAGTCCTCACTCCTCACCTGATCATGACTGATGATTTTCTTCTTCCTCTCACTCTTGTTCCAGGAGAAGGAGTATGTCAGACAGGGTCGTGAGGCCATGTCTGTGGTAGAACAGATCCTAGCCCAGGAGGACAACTGGAAATTTGAAAAAAACAATGTGAGTGTATGATTTCAATATATTTGATTTATCCAATAGAGAAGTGTCTCTTCTCTCCCTTTGGTTAAGATGCAGGGTTAAGGACACACTGGCATGACTAAAGATCACTTTCAGTAACCTCAATTCCAATCTGCTGCCTCTTACAGGCTCTCTACACCTGACACACTTCGTTTTCAGTCTCACGCATGTCTGACAGAATAGATACGCTTTGGTTTTTAATCAATACAGCTGTCTGCACCGTAACACGTAACGGCTCACGTTTCAGTAGCGCTTTATGGGTGTAAATGCGACCTGAAGCATCATTTTAGGCTTTAAGTGTTTGAGGGTTGTTTTATTTTATTGCTCATGCGCATAACTACGTGCTGCTTTTGCTGTGCAGCCAGTGTCGACAAAGTTTTAGACTTCCAAATAGTTCAAGCCACCAAAACTTTGGATCTATCAGCTGATAGATCTTTATCAGATCTTTTGCTACTCCCAATAATTGAGTAATTTGAGTGAGTAGTCTTTTACTTTTGCTTTGATACACTGAAATGAAAGAGAGATCATGCTAATGCTAACAGTATTTTGTGTCATGTCAGGACATGGGAGACTCTGTCTACACTCTGGAGATTCCCTTCCATGGAAAGACTTTCATTCTTAAGGTACAGCAGCCCTTTGTGTATTCATTGTGAAACACTCACCAAAACACATGCTTCCGCAATGATATTAATCATATTTAGACCCATAATACTGTATTTATTCATCATGTTTAGACAGTAATTGATGTTCGAGCCATTTTACATGAATATTTTTAAAGTGAAAAACCATTATCAACATTAACACGTTTTTTTCAAGCGGTAAAATCCATATTCAGTCTCACTGGCATTTCATGTTTAGGACTGATTTTGCCCTGTACTACATTATTATAGCTGTAACAGTACAGAGCAGGCCAGGCTGTAAGACAGTGCAGCTTTTACAGTCCTTTTGCCAAAACTGAATAAAGTACACTTTGCAGCTTATGTATTTGAACAACATCTAAAGGGAAGAGTTATGAAATAATCGAGACTAATGGGGTGTTAAATTAGATCAGAGATTAAAGAGACTTCCCGGTGCAGTTTCCACTAGCTGGAGTCATGTTGCAAAGGAGTTCCTTTAGCGTGTGTAATTTCCCAGAGAGGAAAGTGTTCAATAGTAAATAAATAATAAAGAAAGACCCTTTAAGATGGCTAACTAGCGAGGCAGGTTTGTGTGCCTCAGTTATTACTTAACATCAAAGTGAAGCACCAGTTGTAACGGCAGCAGCTAGCTGGCTAGCAGAGGTACATCGGCAGCGTGTTTATTCTAAAAATGATCCTCAGAGAAAGACGCACAACTCTGTGAAGAGCGTAAACACACATTTAGGTGGGAAAGACTGAGGGCATGTGATTGGCTGAAAGGTAAGGGGGCAGTGACACTTTTTTTTTTTTTTGAGCAAGTAAATCAGTCTTACGCAAGTCAG
Organism: Maccullochella peelii; assembly: GCA_002120245.1. Classification (NCBI taxonomy): domain Eukaryota; kingdom Metazoa; phylum Chordata; class Actinopteri; order Centrarchiformes; family Percichthyidae; genus Maccullochella; species Maccullochella peelii. The sequence continues at coordinate 8,755 of LKNJ01000340.1, read as the reverse complement.
GAATGCTACTTTTAACCATTTATGTGGAAATTTTTGTCCCAAGATCATCTGTACAAACAATTGCCCAGTATTTCTGGTAAACAGTAACCTCCTTGTTAAGATGCAGAAGAAAATATTACATGGGGTTTTCCAACGGGGTAATGATCGCAAAAACAAAATGACTTCTGTTTTTGAAATGGCCATTGCAGGCTAAAATTGGCACAAGATTGTGCCAGAAAACCAGCAAATTAGGTTAGACTTCAGGTCTCACAGAAATGGTGAAAATATGCTGGAGAACTTGCATCCAAATCCTAGGTGTGATATTTATATATAATTTTTGTTTTTCCACGCTATTTTCTTTCTCGTTCATGCGGTATTGGATTTTATAGCCTTACCACAATTCTGAAATAATGCCATATTTCTTGTGGACTTGGCACACTGTTGTTGACATACTTGTTTTTGTTCAGGCCTTTATGCAGTGTCCTGCTGAGCTCGTGTATCAGGAGGTGATTCTGCAACCGGAAAAGATGGTCCAGTGGAACAGAACTGTTTCCGCCTGCCAGGTGAGAACTTTAACATATTCTTACTCATCTTTCTGTCCTTTTTGAACATTTTTCATTGTTTAGTTGTGTTGTGCCTAACAGTGCTTTCTGCCTTCTCCACAGGTCCTTCAGAGGGTTGACGACAATACTCTAGTATCATATGATGTCTCCTCTGGAGCAGCAGGGGGAGTTGTGTCTATGAGGTACATCAGCACAGCATACAGCAGGCTTCAATCAATATGTCATCTTTTCTTCCTATTTTCTGTCTTTTTATCTTATTCTCATGCGGACTGCAGGTCTGAAATAAAGTAAATTGACAGACTGATTGATTTTTCTTCCTTTAGGGACTTTGTTAATGTTCGCCGGGTGGAACGCAAACGAGACTGCTACCTGTCTGCTGGCATGGCAACCGACCACGACGCCAAACCTCCAAGTGGTCGCTACGTCAGGTCAGACCATGCCTCCAGCCGGGCTCCTTGTCACTGATCCATTTAATTAGAACATCGTATCGATTTGATAAAAGTGCACTTCTGTTAGTTTAGTTGTTTTAACTTCTCTTCTAACTTTATTGCTGGCCTAAGGGGAGAGAACGGTCCAGGAGGTTTTGTGGTCCTCAAATCCAGCAGTAACCCGTCCGTCTGCACCTTTATCTGGGTCCTCAACACAGACTTGAAGGTGAGAAGATGCACATTGCAGTTTTTCTACCATTTTCTGTTATTTGAGGCAAGATGGGATGGTCTATGCCTTGACGATTAGTAACATTTGTGTTTATTAAAGGGGCTGTTGCAGCTGCAGGATGCAGAAAAATAGAATGAGAATAGAGTCTACAGCCATGCTAGAAATTCTGTGAGGCTGTACTTAGGCACAGCAGTGCTTTTAGCTTAATGCTAATGAATGTTTGTAAATAATGTTATAGCAATCATCAATATAGTTGTTGCAATTTTTCAATCTGGATCAATGTGGTGGACAAACAGAGCCATGCTGCTAATATCGCTGGAAATTATGTGAAAATAAACAAAAATGCATAAAGGGAAGTACACAATTAACACTCACTTTTTGTGTTTCGTCAGGGCCGACTGCCCCGCTACCTCATCCACCAGAGTCTGGCCGCCACCATGTTTGAATTCATGACCCATTTGCGCCAACGTATCGCTGAGCTGCGGCCCTCCCTCCGCTCCCAGCACCACACTTAAAACAGGAGAGACGTCTACACCTGGTTGAGAGATGTCACTGCAGTTTTCTTTTAGTGAACCCCTTAAAAAAAATGGGCCTCGCAGGACCCTTGTGATGCATCTAAGCTGAAGGGATGTACTACTGTAAGACTGCACTTCGAAGCATAGGAGATGTGTGACCACACATTCACCACATTTCAGTCACAGGAGAAGAGGAGTAATTCGGTTATAAAAGACAATGTTCCTCCTCATCCTTAAACTTCAACGTTGTTTTTAAGCGTGATCACATACATATTTTTATGTGGACCTGTAATTGTTTTGCTGTGTCCCTCACAGTGCAATGAGAACTGTTTCCTGAACCTGTCAAGTCATCTTGTGGCAGGGTGGACATTAGTGAAACAATAAAACCTGAATGAGGATGAGGACCTGGATCTGTTTCGCTTGTTAAAAAAGAACTGGTGCAATGTCTTGAAGGAGCGGTCTCTCTGAGCCTTATCTCACTGCACTCTTTGTTGGCCTTTGACTTGCTGCTGTTCTGTTTTTCTTTTTTAGATTTTTTTGTGTATGTTTTCACTGCATCATCTTAAATATGTTTCTCTGGTGCACCTGCTCTAAAACAAATCCACACCTCACAGCCATATTTTAAACAAACGCTAATTTGAATGGGTAAAAGCTATTTCCACACAGTTTATTCTTCTTTACTTTCACTGTGATAGATTGAGAAATAAGTCACCCACAGTCTTATCGCCACTAGAGGGAGATGCCACTCTTCCACAAAGAGAAAGCTTCTTGCTTTGACATCATCCCCTATCCCAGGGTGCAAAAATCTGTCGGCTAACATTTAATCAACTTTTTAATACTGCTTTTGTTTTGTACTTCTAGATCCTGATTTGTCATTGCATATGTAATGAAAACTGGCAGAGGGCTGAGGTCTGGCTATTGGTTCAAATTACTGTGGAGTTGAACCAAAGAGAGTCACTTGTTCTGCCTTGTGCTTTTCAATCTTGAGATATAAGGCATGAAATTACTTTATTGAATTGTTCAAACTTTATGGGTGTAACTGTTGTGACTACAAGGTGGTCATTTACCACATCACACTCACACCATGACCACATGGCCTTGAGGCATTTTACTTTGTAAGCCCATGTATTTGTGGATGCTGCGATCAGTGTGAAATTATTCCTTCTCATGAAGTCAAAAACAAGTGGTTATTGAGATTTAACTGGATAATTTGTCAGGATTGATTTTAGCTACATGTTGTCCAGAGGGAATGTTAAATGAAAGTAATTAGTGATTTCAACAGTTTGGTGCCTTTATCACAGTAACATTACATTTCAGCCTTTTCTTTGCATTAAATCAATGCTTAATACCTTTAGCAAAGGTATGTATGTGTCTAGAGATCATTCATCAAACATGTTAATTCAAAGCCATCACAGGAATACTGACCAACAGTTTCTGAGTCTTAACCAGTGTCTTATGTCTAATAAAATATATGAACTCATGGCAGTGTTTCAGCTTCAAAACCTCAGTTAACTTACACACAAAACCAGTTGTTTTGTTAAAGCAATAGGTTTATATTATCTATTTAATACTGTGTATGTTCTATTTGTATGTATGTATTTACTAACATCAGCCTGGTAATGATTTGCGTAATCTACATAATGATACAGATTATTTCCATTTTTTATTTATTTTTTTTTTTTTCAGCCCTGTGATTGACTGGCGACCAGTCCAGGGTGTACCCCGCCTCTCACCCAGTGTCAGCTGGGATAGGCTCCAGCCCCCTCATGACCCTCTGAGGATAAGCGGTATAGATGATGGATGGATGGATGGATGGATGTTTTAATTTTTTTCCCCCACTGTGACTGCATTTTCAGCAGGTGATCCTGAATGACTCATACTTTACAAGTGATCACAGTAGTTTCTAGCCATGTATTTTCCAGCATTGGATCCTAGGAGTGTTTTATGTCATGAACAATAATACCCGTGACTTGAGCATGTGTTGCATACATGACAGCCTTACTGTTGCAACACAACTGAACTCTGTAGAATTAGGCCAGCTTCTGAAGGCTGAGATAAGGACCATGATGTGGAGGGTCAACATGGTCCAGAATTCTGCTTTTTCTCTGACAGACTTTATGTAATCCATGGACATGAAGCCATCTGAATTACTTAGATAAATGTAAAGCAATCCAAACAAATATTCTTATTTAATCACATTTATGCCGATTCTTGATTAAGTAATCTCAGTAAACACACTCAATGACATTAAATAGTCCTTAAATCAGTACAGACATGTTAGATTGGATACAGAGTGTGTAATTAGACCTACAGTTGAAGGGGAGATGGGTTGTCCTTGGGGCAAAACACAATGCTAAGGACAAGAGATGGAGCAGCTCACATGATTGTGCTGTGACTATCTTCTGAGGCTATGGGTGTGTTAAATTGTGTGTTTTCTATAATCGAGAGAGCTAGCCTTTCACTGCTCTCATTGTCTCACATGTAAGGCTGATGAGAAGAGCCAGTCCTTGGGCTGCCATCTGCCTGAGCTTCTCAACCCGGACAGGCTCTGGCCAAGGATCTGGAGGACAAACCTCTACTGGATGTGGAGCGGTGGGGTCCTGAAAAATGGGAAGCTGAAAATTAGGTAGAGTTTGGGGATCATTGATCTTTGTTTGATCTAACTTTTTTGACCTGTTGCTCTTTCTGATCATTTTTACCAGATGCTCTTCCTCAGAGTGAAACCAGGTTCATAAGATTCATTGTAGTGGACCACATAAATGTTGTGACAGCTGCCTTTTCTTACTTTGCCATATCTGTTTTTTTTTATTTTTTTTTATTTTTTTAAATAGGCTGTGAATAAGGTCCATTTTCTAAGGAATCTACAGGGACAGCAGCATTTTGGAGTTAAAGCAAACCAGCTAAGTTCATACATATCAGACCAGACTCACCACTGGAATCCACTTCACAATTAAGAACCAAGGAAGTATTTCAAGCATTCAAAGAAGTAAAACACAGCTTCCATCTGGATTACCTGCCATCGTGAACACCTACTACCCATTGACTCTGTTCTTGATAGATGGGTTCAGCCTTAAAGAGGTTCTGCATGCAGTTCTGCTGCTGCTGCTGTGCTGGTGATGACGACGATGAAGATGAAAAGCAGCCTTTAGTACCGTAAGAGGACGTTAGACATTCCAGAAACAAGTTATTAACTGCATACATGAGTATCATCCACATATCCGTTACATTTATCACCATAATCCACTGAAAATGTGTTTTGTAGTGCCAGTAAGTGATTGTCATGTGTGTCACATCTGATGTATTGTGTATATAAAATCACTGTATGAATATGGAATAACTGTGCTTCTGGGTGCTTATGTATGTTGGCCAACCACACAGTCAGGATCCATTGGAGTATTTTAACCGTGAAGTCCAGAAGCGTCGAGATGAGGAGACCAACCTGTGGAGTGAGCCAGGAGACCCCAGCCACTCGGAGAGAGATGACGACCGGGTCCTTTACGGCCTGCTGCAGGCCAGGACCAAGACCCGCATGGGATCCTCGGTGTGTGAGGGAGGATTTTCTAGATACAGAATAGAGTATTGAGGCTTCATTCAGTCTTTGTTAACCTGAAGTTGAAAAAAGAAACCAATTACCATTACTGCTAACTGCTAGCTGGTGCAAAAAACGGCTGAAATGTATTTATATATGGTGCAAAAGTGTCAAATAAGTGCAAAAGACAAAAAACATTAATGATAAGCCATCTTAAGCTGTATAAAATGATTATGATCAGTTATTCAAACCAGCTATGAGTCAACAGGACAATGATGAGAAGAGAGAAGAGCTTCTCCTATGAGAGAAATTACCCCAGGCTGAAAGAAAATAGTTTTTAAAAGCTTTGTCCTCTTCTTGTTTAGGGCTATCGCCGTCTGAGTGTTGACATTGAGGCCATGAGAGATACCCGTCGAGAAGTCAGAGACAAATGGCAGACAATCCTGGAGAACTTGGGTAACGTTGGACAGATGAGATGAGGGACAGACTGTCACTTCTACATTCACAGTAACCAGAAATAGTTTGCCTTCTCTTCTAGGTTTCATGGCAGAGGCAGACTCTCTGCTGACAGTGTCTGCGGGAGCCTCACATGACCGCATGCGTAACGCCCCAGCAGCACGTGAGCTGCTTCATACGCTCCACTCTGAGACTTCCATCTTCAACTCCAAAGAGCCACCACCAGAAAGATATCTATTCATCCTGGTGAGGCCAGGGGGTTTGTCCGAGGGAATCGCAGTGATAATTAACTTTGAAATACTAATCCCTCAAGTGAGAGCATTCTTGCTGTGACCTGGAGCTTAGGGTTAAAGAAGAACACATAGCTTGGCATATTGTAGTAGAAAACACTGCCCCTTTAACATCCATATTCTAACAATAATCACATTTGGTTTCCCTGCTTCAAACACCGCTTCTTCTCCTCCTTTACCTCTTCATAGGATCGTCTCCTGTACCTTGATATAGGTGAAGATTTTTTGGCAAAGGCAAGGCGCTTCTATCCACCAAGGGATGATTCTGATGAGGAGACCCCAGGCCTTGCCATAAACCTGCCGCTGCTGCTGGCCAGGGTAGAGGCCATGAACGGACAAGCCAATGCAGAAGAAGAAGATGAGGACGAGAGCGGAAGAGAAGATGGAAACTTGAGTGATAGATCCTAAGATGTACTGGCTGCAATAATAATAGACGCAAGGCAGGGGGCAGTAGTCATCAACCCTGGAGACCTGGATGACAGGATTGCATAGCTCTTACCTTTAAGTGGCTATTGCCTCACACAGTGTTGCTGCTGCTTCTTGGAAGTTTTAGGCTAAACAATTTCTCCTTTCTGCCCCATCGGCACAGCTTGAGTCTTATTCTGTTTTCTCTTGTCAAAATCTAAAGACCTTAGCAGATTTTCAGGTAAATGTTAGAGGTGTTAACTGTCTGACTCTTTTTTTCTGTCTACCACAGAGTTGTGTCAAGTTCTTCCCCTGTTCGTTGTTCAGCTGTTGTGAACCTTCAGGGTAGCGATGTTCCTTTGAGCAGAGCCTCTTTATATGTTGTCCTATGATTATCAGCCCTCAGTTCATTCAATCACATGAGCGGTAACCACACTGAATAAATAGCCCAGTAATCTGATGTCAGCTTTTTCTTCAAGTTTCACAAGAATGTGTTTGTCTGCTTGATACTTTTAACTCATTCAAGTCTGTATTTGGCTTCAAACATTTTGGAAAATAGCAGATGGAAATGCAATGTAGTTGGTACTGTGTGTTGAACGTTTAAATTGGTTGTGTGTGATTGAGGTGACTTTCAGGTGATGCATGAGGTTGTTTTTTTTCCCTCCAGCAATTTACTGAAAATGTGAAAGATCTCCAAACTCACGTGGCAGTTTGTGTAGGTGTTCTGGTGTCCAGTTCATGAAGAAATAAAGCTCCAGCCTAAACCCTGTTATGTGTACAGTGTCACATGTTGGTATGATGCCTTCCTTGGAGCTGCCTCAAATGAAGTAATGTGAGTATCCAGTTACACAAATGACAAAGAATAAAAGAACGATTTGCATGACTATCGGCAGTACAACACTTAAATAGAATTTGCTGCGTGTAAGTCAACTGAGTGTTGAGCAGTAAGTCCACAGAAACTGTGGCACGAGAGCAGTAGAGTACAAGAGTCTTTGTTAGTTTGTTCCTATGCCCTCATGTGGCCTGTGTGTTCCCATGACTGGCTTACACTGTGATCTGCAGACATACCACAAATCCTGGTCTGGTGGTTTGGCATCTGAGCATCCCACTGGGACCGGACTGGGTTGCAAGATGGATGGTGATGATGGTGTTTTGGTGGTCAGCTGCTTGTTGTTTTTGTTATGTAAGACAGAGAGATTTTTGAGGGCAGGGTGTTCATGTTTGAACACGGCACCAGCCTGCTGGCACACACACACACACACACAAAGCTGGTAACACTTTAACATGTGGTGCTGTTATGAAGTACTAGAGTCAAGTTGAAGATTGTGTGCAGGAATCAATAGAAAGTTAACTTTCCCTCAGATTCATTTTACTGCTAAGCAAGCACTTTTTGTCAGGCAGACCTGTGTAGGAGGCTCCTCTCTGCCCTCCCAAATTCATTCTTCTGTCACAAAAAATCCGACTTACTCAAACTTCACAACATTTTGCCTTATTTACCATCTCCTGACAAGCCCAGACTTTATCCTGCAGTTGCCCTTCTCCTCCCTCTCTCCCTCCCACTCCCCATCTCTTTCTTGGTGACAGCTCATTTAAATGTCACTTCCCAGCAGCTGCGGCCGTGTTGTTATGCAACACAAAGTTCTTCCTGGCCGAGGCGTGGCCTGGTACGGGTAGAGGGACAAGGACGAAGGGGGTGATCACTGTGACAGGGCTCAGCTCATCACTGTTCACCTTTACAGAGCCTCCACTCCCCTGGATTCATTAGCATAGCATGACTCATCGGTGAAAGTCATCTGATGTCCTCTTGCAGTTTTAGCAGGTGAATACCTAAATAACAACAAAAACTACAAATTAAAAGCTTCACTCTGTATGCTATCTACTCTAGTTTTCAATCGGATTGTCGATTTCTAAAAAGATATGATGTCAACACTAAAGGACCTGAAGAGACTGAGTAACTTACTAGGTTTCTGAAATGGCATTTCATGGTCGTCATGGTGTCATAACATGACTGAACGCATAACCCCAGGGATGCCTATGGTGCTCTTGCTCTCTCTGACACTGAGCAAAAATTTACATATGCAATGTTACCCTGCTGAGAAGTTATAATATTGCCGTACTTGAGGAAAATAGCATTTAACTGTTTATATATATATATATATATATATATATATATGTGTGTATGTGTATATATATGTATGTGTATATATATGTGTGTATGTGTATATATATATGTATGTGTATATATATGTGTGTATGTGTATATATATATATGTATATGTATGTATGTGTGTATATATATGTATATGTGTATATATGTATGTGTGTATATATATATATGTGTGTGTATATATATATGTGTAT
>LKNJ01000339.1:186945-214786 GCA_002120245.1 Maccullochella peelii | reverse complement strand
GTGAAAACCTACTTGGCAATAAATCTGATTCTGATTCTGCATGAATGCAGTCCATTTAACCACTTACACATCCTATACTCCAGTCAAAATGTTTGCTAGGAAAAATGCACCACTCTTTTTCTCCCTGTAATTATTTTGTCATTTACAAGCACTTTTTCTGAGTGGTGGATTTTTGGCAAAGAAGCCATTGTTCAATATGTGACCAGTTTCAGGGAGATAATCAGAACCATCATCAACTCCATTACTAGTATGTTCTGATCAAATGTCACATGTTTCATGCAGGTCTTTGTTTCTCAAAAGTTCTTATTCTGGAGCACCTGAACTGGAAACCCGAACACTTCTGTTTTCAGTTAAAGTTAAATGAAGCACAATATATATCTAGCCCATAGCAGTTACACACACACACCCTCTCTCTTACCTGTATATGAGTATATCGTCTGTGGAGCTGTTGTACTGGATCTGGTACATGCGGACTCCTGGTATGTGGTTCTGCGGGGGCCATCTGATGGTAGCAGAACTGGACGTTAGATCCGAAACGCTGACCCTCTGCTGGTCGGACCGGGCCTGACCTCCGCTGACATTGGACTTGATAGATGTGGGGATGTCCGAAGGCCCCGGGTCGGGGTCCAGTTTAGGGTCAAAGTGCGGCGAAGGGTTGACGACTAACTCAACAGGAGCGGTGGCCTCCCCAGCTGCGTTAGATGCTATGCACGTGAACTTTCCAGAATCCTAGCAATCATCGGAGAAGAGAAGAGAAGAGCCAACAAAAAGGTTTGTTTACTATAAAAGAAGTATACTTTTATATCCTGTAAAGAAGTCATTTGTGTAGAACTAATAAAGCATTAAAAGCTTACTGTATTTTGGTATTTGAATCTATGCGATAAAAAGGCATAAACAGACAGTTTTGAAACAGACACATAACACAATGAACATCATCTCCACCTTGACTGAGGCCTTGAGGATGTCCAGAGAGCCGTTCTCGTAGCAGATGGTTCTGGACGTGTTGCCGATCAGCTTTCCATCAGGACTGACCCAATGTGTCGAAGGCTCAGGATCTCCGATGGACTTACAGCGCAGGCTGACCTCCTGACCCTCCATCACAAACATCTTGGAGGTGTGACGGGTTATCATCGGTGGCTCGCAAACAAACTCCTCCTGTTAGGGGACGCACAGAAAATACAAGTCACCTTACTTAAATTGATACGAAAGACGAAAGCTTGTGGAACGCATTGTCATTGGGAGTTCACTCCACAAACTCTATTATAAATACATGCAGTAAAAGTACAGTACAGTTTGTACTTTACAAAAAAACACCAAGACAAAACAAATCAATAAAAGATGATACAAGTGAGATAAAATATCCAAGGGGTTTAGAGAAAACACGTCACTTCAAACGAGACAACATTTGCACTTTCATGCAAAACAGTAACTTTCTCTCTGACTAGCTTCCAGTGGTGTGTTCTTCTAACAGCAGACTTTCAAAGGGAGTTCAATTGTTTGCACATGAAGTTTAAGCAATCCCAGAGTTTTTCAGCCCTTGCAATATTTAAAACCCACCCACTGGCACCTAAGCCAGTATAAAGCTGGCCAAAACCCTGGAGGAGTATTACTGCTAGGCCAAGCAGGGCCAGCCGAGGCTTACCAGGGCTTACTCATCATTCCTACCACTCAGTGCATCTCCAAACCCTTTTCTGGGTCCTTCTTGGGTCCTGTTACCAGCAGAGAAGATTGCTGACCTGATGACTGTCGGGCTGCAGCTTCAAATAAAGCACTAGCAATTGTAATACTACAGTTTGTATTACATTCTAACCCTCAATTTCTCCGGTGAAGCTCAGAGTGAAAGGCTGTGATTGAACTGGGCTGCTCCCCGGTGTGAGTGTTCGGGGGTGTGAAAGTATGAGAAAGTGAAGGTGGGCATTGGAGGGAAAAAGAGTATGAATACTCACTAGGTCTTAATACATATCTGGTTTGCACAGATAACCCACAAATTCCAACGAGCGACAACTTTCACGAGAGTTTAACCTCTTGGATTTTTTTTTAGCTTTCCAATCGATGCAATAAGTAGCTGAGCAGCTTTCATGGATTTCCAAGCAGGGACTCCTTAATGTCTGACCCCTGATGGATGCAGTGGAGGCTCACTTAACGAGCCTATTAACTCTCTAGTATTAATATTCCCAGACACTTTGGTGACACGGAGGTCCCTAGATCGACCTCTTTACATGGCTAATCCTCTTATAGCGATCCTACTTCACCTCTCTGAAGGAAGTCCACGACTGTTACTCGAGGTGAGGCAAAGGTCTGTACATGATCCTCTGTAAGATGATACCAATTAATCCCATCTTTATCTCATGGTGCACTTCCACTTATCATTGTAGTTCTCAAACAGCACAGAGGGGTCGGCTCCTGAAGATCTCCAAGTGAGGCAGAGCCCTCTATATCATCCTCTTTAGGGCAACATTTTGAACCACACCACTTAATTCAGCTGTTATCCCTCCAAGTATCAGCATAGCTCTGCTATCGTAGAAGCGTTTTCCCAGCACATGTTTGGATGAAGAACAGATCTCTCGGCGGCTCCTCGACCTTTAGTCCCACACCATCTAACTGCTATATTCAGCAACATCACATCTGCAGTGGTTTTGCTTTGCACTCTCTGAGCTGCTCTATAATGCCCGTTTTTATCCTACTTCCATTTATGTGCCACTTATTAGCTTAAACGTGGATGTGGACTCGGACTACAAACGGAAATCATCCACCCATTAAGGAGAATCAGAAGCAACCAAACTTTGATGCACGCATGTTGCTTGGGCCGCATAACATTTTGTTCATAAGGACCAGGGCTATTGACATGTTGATTGACAGTGAGATAGATCGGGTTGTGTGGATGCCTCACGCCGACTGGGACACACTGGGACTGTTAGGGTTAACTTCTTTTATTGCTCTGCATGCTCATATTTTATTTAAACTTTTTTATGTACTATTCCAGGTTGCCTTTGTAACATGTGCCTCGGGACTTCTGATGAAAAATAGCTTTCCTGCCACATTTGCAGTAATATTTATTAATGTGCAATGTCCTTGTTAAATAGACCAATAAATAAATAAAGCTATGTGCATATGGGTAAAGGACAAACATGGGACCACATCTGTTTTATTTTTGCCTCTTATGGTTTAATTTTACCCTACACTCGATTAGCTTAAACCAGATCCTGGTTATTTGCTGTGACATAAACCCGAGACTTTCATAGCCCCTCTCTGCTTCTTTTAACTTAACAATATGATATAAGGCAGCAATTCATTATGAATTGTCATGTTTCTGATGCATCAAACTCCATGACTCCACACTTTCACCAGAAGGTTCACTCCTCTGTGACACCAACCATCTGCCCTGCTCAAGTGTCCTTGAGAAAGAAAGTGATCATGCATGCACAGAGGGATAAAGTTAATACAGCGAAAAAACAACATCATTTTGCTACAGGGTTCAGTGAATTATGACACCAAACACACAGAACGCAATTTCTATGACCAATATGTTTAAATGATATATTTTTCAGGTCACAGATATGCATTAGCCTGGTAATGATGACTTTGGGCTCCTGTTATCAATACGTGCAATATTTGTGTTATTATTCCCACAAACAAGTTAACAACATGAACCATGGCCATGCACTAAATGTCATAATGAAAACTTTAGATCATCTATCCAAAACTGTTTACATGCAAGAATCAGCACAGATCCAGGCCTGAAAGAATCTTGTTGGCCTCCGGCTAATCCAGCTACAGAGTGGTGCACATAACACATGTGGGACCTTAAATCAGTGCAATCATGAATATTCATCTCTAAATATCACAGACATATTCCCAGTGACACCAAAAGTATTTCTGTAACTTACTATTATCCTTAGCTGTACCATTTAACCATGAAAACAGAAAACAATGGATCCTTTGCCCTTGTCCCATTGTTGTTCTTTTATCTGGACACTTTGTTGTGCATTACCAAATCCTTATCTTACTGTACTGTAGATAAGAATCGCTCTGACAGCATGTTGTGGCAATTCATGGGCTTTGACAGTAGCTTTAACAAACCTCTCTAATGGTCCAGAAGTATTTGCCAGCCAGGTCTTTAGGGGAAGCGCAGGTCTCTAGGTCATCCTCTCTGGTCAGTCTGCGAAGCCAGACCAGCTCACAGTTACAGTGTAGAGGGTTCCCACCGAAACTTAACACCAGCGCCGTGAGAGGAGAGCCCTTCATCTTGGCGTACACCGGGATCCGCAGGAACAGTGGGTCTGGAGGAATCTTCTTCAGCTTGTTGGATGTCATGTCCAGTCTGGTGATGGAGACAGGGAGAGGGATCAGACTATAACTTCAGTTTCAGGAGGCATGTAGCGGACAGGGAAGGGCTGAGATCAGTTTGTTGAATGGTGTGGAATGAACTGTTGAATTGTTTAAACTATCAAAACACTTTTTTAAAGTTTGCTTGCCAGCATGTGCAGTTCAGAAGAAAGGGAGGATACCACATCCGCTTACTGAATCTGAATCCTTTTGAATTTGTTTTAAAGGACCAGTGTGTAGGATTTAGTGACATCTAGTGGTGAGGTGGCAGATTGCAACCAGCTGATAACCCCTCTGCTCACCCTCCCCTTCCAAGCATGTGGGAGAACCTATGGTGGCCCCAAAACTAGAGCCAGTGTTTGGTTTGTCCGTTCTGAGCTACTGTAGAAACATGACGGTGCAACATGGCGGGCTCCGTGGAAGAGGACCCGCTCCCTCTGTGGATACAAAGGTAACGAAAACACAAGGATTCTTATTTTCAGGTGATTAAACACTAATGAAAACTGGAATATTATATTCCATTTCTGCCTACATCTTACTCACTGGTTCTTTAAATGTATTTTATAGATTTAACTTTTCAGCCATTTTATGCAACAGAAGTTAAAACAAAGTTTGTATTAAAGGACAACAAACCAAAGACGTAATGAAAAATCCAGTTTTGCCAGGTAGGTTACGTACATGCTGGAGATTTATAGCTAAATGACAATGTGAATGTTTACCAACATTAAAAGACTTGAAGAAATTATTTTTAAAAATGGAACTGAAATGGCAAATTCCCAGTTTCTGGGAATTCTGACTATGTTAAGTGTGGTGAAAGCTTTGAAACAGCTTGATCGATTAGTAGGAATCTGAGGTGGGACAGTGAGAGGGGGAGCTGTAAATGGTTATCCTTCCCCCCTCCATCTTTCTTTATTAGATTGGAGCTGAAAGAATCATAAATGTCTAATGCTTATAAATCTGAAATCTGTTTCCATGACTTTCACTTTTTTAAATGAAAAGGTCTGAAAAATCTCTTTCTGGCTGCAGCCGATGTGCTGATGGAGAAATCCAGTCATATAAGAGTAAATCATTTCAGTCGTCTCTACACTTTCAATTACTTTTGAAAACGAGGTAAAGGTTTTTTCTTCACCACCTCTATTCTTTACTTTGTGGTTTAAATCATCCCTGTAAACACTCACTGTGACAAACAGAAAGCTGGCTAACTTATTCCTCACTAAACAGATTAATCCAACAAACATCACACGGATAATTTATTTTCAGCATTTTAGAAATAACCTCCTAATGTTCAGTGACGACTCTTTTGAATCTTTTTTGGCTTAAAATTGAGTTCATTATTCACCACAATAGGAAGATAGATGTAAATCAATTAACTAAAGTGAGATTAGAAAATGATTATGATAGAGGGCAGGAGAGTTGATCTTCAGCTCATGGAAGTAAACATGTGGTTCCAGGATGTGTTGGTGAAAAATCACCTCACAGGACAAAGATATTGATAATGTGGCGTGACATTTATGAGCTCACTTTGTGGTTTGGTGATGTATTCTTTTTTTATTTCTTGAGGCAGGTCTAGATACCCTTAGCATCACGTGTATTTGAATGCTGTGATAACTACTAAAATGTTCAATTACCGTATTTCCTCAAATAGTGGCCGGGGGCAGAAGGTAGAAGGTACCATATTTGACACCAAGTGTATTTTGTCATATTTTAGTATGAAGCCTCATTTTCTGATCCGCTTCCGTTTGCTCTTAATACAAACTCAACAATTCCTGTATTCATTTCAAATTAAAAGTCAGCATTTGCATTTGAATCAACTTTTAAAACACCACCATTGTGTCAGTTTGAACAAAACATGCCGTTAACTCCACTAATAAATATATTGACATTACACCAAATGACAGTAACGTAAAGGGGTTTAGTTCATGGAGACAAACCTACAGATAATTCTAATCAACTCTGCAGCTCTGCAGAGTTTTTAAAAAATTCTCTTTTAGCTTCTAGTTTCGGTTTTCTAGTTATCTTGTTTTCTCTGATAACGCCACAGTCCACTACCTGCCCAGCAGCAAACAGCAGACAGACACAGTTTGAGACTAGCTGGAGAAGAAAGTGGAGCATTTAGCAGCTAAAGAGCCAGATATGTTTCTCAGGAGTTGGTGGAGACCAAACCAGAGCTAAAAGGAGAGGGAATATTGGACTTAAATTCATCAGATGGACACAAACACGACTCCAATGGGATGATCATGTTGCTCCGTGTCTGTGTTAATATGCAATTGCTTGGTAACAAATTAGCGATACCAACTTTATAAGGTAATAACATGCTAGGGCTATGTGTCAGTCACGATGTTTAAGAGTGATTCTGCCCCCATAGTGGCCAAGATAACCAATTAATGCTGCTTTAAATGTTAGATTTTAAGGTCAATCTCTTAATAAAGACTAAAGTACTCTTCAGCAGGGGAACGAAATCCACTGGAGAAGAAGCTCAAATCGCTAAATCAGCAGAAAACACACCAGAATGCAATGCACCCACATGACATAATGCGTTGTGAACGAGGAGTGCATATAAGTAAGCAAGCTATCTCTCTCCCACCCAGCATGCAAAATCGGCAGCCGAATCAAAGGCACTCTGACCGACGTGTAGACAATATCTAATTAAAGCAGAACTCGACGGGGCAGGTCGAGGGACATTGGGCTCACAAAATAACATCAGACTAATGAGATCCAACAATGGACAAACATTCAAGGGTGTGTTTTTTTTGTCATTCAGCCGCTGCACCATCTCTGGGAATTGAACAGCAATTTGCTCACCAAAACACTGGACCTGATGACTGGTAATAATGTAGGAGACTCAAGCATTCACTGTTGTCAGCAGCAAACACAGGAAAGTCTATTTTCCCCCTAAAGTCCCTCCAGAAATATTCAACAACAACGATGACTTAACAAGAAGTTAATAGCTGTTGAGAGCAGCGAGCATGCTGCACTTCACAAATTTCAATTATGTTATTTCATGGGCTGCAGCCTAGTGGTGTATTAATTTGTGTGTGTGCTGGTGTATGTGTGTGAGTGAATGCTCACCTGTGCACACGGACAAGTTACACCAGCTGGTCCATAAGTTTTGTGTCTCCAGGGCAAAAATAATCCATTACAGCCTTTTTGACATGAAATTCATCTGAACCTGGTTTCTTTTCCTTCGTACACATCAGTGACTGTTGGTCATTTGGATGTAAATTGAAATGGATTACTCTTAATGGGGTTTAAATGTTATTTTGTCCCAGTTGAGTAAAATAACTCAGTGCACACATTCAGCCACATATAAGTACAATCTTTATTTGTAAAACACTTTTCCAAGTGCGTTACAGGGCAGAAGCCAGACTAACATGACCTTACAGATGAAAGAGATAAGATCAATAAGATGATAGTCATCTTGAATGTAAAGTCTTGGCGCCGTTACAACAAAGGCAGGGTCACTCCGAGTTCAACACGATTCAGGTTCAGATGAGGCGTGCCAGAAGATGTTAGGCAATGACTAGACTCATAGGGAGTTAGAAGCTCTGTGATTTATCTGTGGGACAGGGCAGCAAGGACCTTGAAAGTAATTAATATCTTACAATTCGTACTTAATTCGTACATGTATTAATCTCTTTGTATCGCCTATGTGTGAACAGATTGTAAAGACCTTCCCCGACTGTGGACTGATCTCTATGTCAGTCTCATGTATGTCACGGCCAAACACTGTTTTGGCTGATGCCCAGGATGCAACAGGATGTGGACTGCAGCTCACTTAACGGCCACCAGGTGTCATTAATAACATGGACTTTCTGAAAACTCCACAAAGAAGCTTTAAATGTGTTCTTTGGCGATGAGTCTGGCTCTGCTGCAAGTCTGATCGGATTAATGTTTTCTTATACAAGTCTACAGTGAATTACTGTTTCTGTTTTTAGATTTTCATGAAGAATGGATTAAATTTACAAAAATACTGTTAATTCATAAACACGGTCCTGTTTACTCTTCAGTTATTGTAATGTGGTTATTTCAGTTTGCTATTAAAAATCTGGTTTTCTGCAGCTTGAGGATAGTGAGGATTGAGGATAGAGAGCCACGGTTCATTCTAATCTGTGTGCTTGAGGAATCTGTGTCGATAATAATAACTTCAGATTTGTCTGAATTTGTCTTTTGTGTGTGAATATGTGCTGTGATACCAGCAGAGGAGCAGTCTGAGATCATAGTTTCAAATCCCCCTTCTGTCTGGAAGTCGGTAAGGGTTGTAACACCAACCATCATCTAATATCGACATGTCCTCGAGCAAGTTGCTGAACCTGCAGCTGCTCCAGTGGAGCTGCAGTACAGACCTGGTGGTACTGAGCATCTCCCAGCTGTGAGCTGCTGCTGAACAGTGACGTGGAGGGATTTGCTCTGTGATTTCAGTGGTATCCAAAGCCTAAAGCTTTAGTTTTATGTCCAATTGGTTGGAAAATCTACTTAATGAAAAAGCAGCTTGTCAGAGGGACTGATACAGTTGAACAAAACATCATTCGAAATGGTTTATTTTTAATTCTGATGCTTCAGTCAAAACAAAAAATTCCCTTTAAAGAGACGACAAAAGCACTGAAGCTCTTTGATGAGCCTTTTATTCTGGATCCATTCAGATATTTTTTTTTTTGCCTCTGGAAGATTTATGTGCAGCTTTTAACATATTCTTCCAGTAATAATTATACCCATTTATTACATACCAGTGTAGCTGAGTATCCGTTTCTTCATACAGTATATCTCTGTGAGGTTTGTCCACAGCTTTTGGGGGATTTGGTGCCTTTTTAAAGCACATTTTGCTGGTATGAATACATACCAGAGGTGTGAAGCTCATCACTCAAATAATCAAATAATTTAACTTCACTTTAAAGCTGCAATGATTAATTTTTGACCACCAGGGGCATAGAAGCATCACAACACACTGACAGATACACAACTGGTGTCTAACTGTCTGCTGTTTGGTGCTGGGCAGGTAGCGTACAGTGGGCTTTATGAGAGCTTGTTTGATGGAAAAACTGCCGATGGGGTTTGGTGAAAGTGGCTGAGACTGCATCATACAGTGCATGTGCTGTAAAACTAAAAGAGTTAATGGAGGCTGAAAACATCCATCAAGCTATAAACATGGCTATAGCAGTATGTTACACCTTTGCAGTGCTGAACGTTTCCTGCACTCAAGATAGTCAAGATAGTCATGGTTACAGTGTTCAGATTTTTACTCAAAGACCAAAATTTGCAAAAGGTGTACTAGAAATGAAACTTGAAGTAATGGAGAGCTGCATAAAGTTTAATTTGAAAGTGAAAGGAAGCAGGAAGATGCTAAATACAAAGACGTGTCTTTGCTAAAAGGTAATGCTTGGTGAGCTTTTCCCTCCCTCTTTCTGTTAAACCCACGCAGGCTGCTGATGCTGCAAAGTGTCATCACGTGATCCTGACCTGGCCAGTTTGTGCAGGTTGGAGAAGATTCCCTCGGGGACGCTCTCTATGAGGTTATGGTCGAGGCTGAGGGTGTTGACGCTGACCAGCAGGGCGATGGTCTCCCAGGGGATGTCCACCAGGTTGTTGTAGCTCAAATCCAAGTCCTCCAGTGTCTCCAGGAAGTCCTGCAGTATAGTATAGCATTGTCATCAACTTTAATTGCAGAGCGCATCACATACTGCATTACCGCATAACCTGCACTTTAAAGGCTTCATTATGTTTTCTTTATCTGAAATGGAGGAGAGAAGGAAGGAAAAATAGAAAGGACCGAAGCATGGAGAAAGGAATAGAGGAAAAGAGGGAGGAGGGGGAGAATAATAGGTGCAAGAATTAAGGGAAGAAGGAGGGGATGAACAGAGAAATTCAGGGTTGGGTGGATAGAGATAAAGGAAGAAAGAAGGAGAAATATAGGGGAAGATGGGAGGACAGGGAATAATAGAGAAAAAAAGAAATGGAGATCAATTACCCTGGTCAATGCAATACACTCCAAGCATATTGTTTTCTCTAATTGCCTTCATACAATTCTCATAATCACTACACTGTTGAAATGCCACGAGTCAGCACACATTACAATGAGCAAAAATACAAAGGGGGCGGGGGGGGCTGAAGAGAGATAACAGCCTGTTGATCAGGAAAATGTTGTTGTTGTAATTGCTCTCATAATTCACACAATCAGGACACCGTTTGAATGTCACAATGCCTCAATTCTCATTACAATAATCTGCGCGTTATTGCTTTGTGAACAAAGGGAATCTCATTTCTTAATGACAAAAGAAACTTTCAGAGCTGTGAGGAGGAGCTCAACGAGCTCTGTGAGCAGAAAATCACTCCCAAATTGCCTAAAAATTCATGACTGTCCTCTCGAGGAAAATGACTGTGCAGTTTTCAGTCCAAACTGCTGAAGATGACTCATGTTTACATCCAGTTTCAGAGAGGACGGATGGGTGTACGGAGCATCTGGCTCTGACACTGGAGACTGGGGTTCTCCTCTCAACAGTCCTCATGCACAAACAACAAAATAGGTTGTTTGTCAGGGTTTTTAAAAATGACTCATGTGAGTGTTTTCTGATCTGCAGCCCCTGTGACTAAGCGCTGGTTAAGTTTAGGCAACTAAAACTACTTGAAGCAGAATTTAGAGATGAGTCAGAGTCAATGGAAAGACATGGATGTGAATCTAGCCACTGTGAATTTAGACGATTTTAACATTCAATGCCAATATCTCCCATGGCAACTGCGGGTATGTTTAAGGTCAGGGAAAGATCTTGGCTATGGCAAATAAACCAACTAGGCAACTAAAACGATAACACTTGGTTAAGGTGAGGGAAAGCTTAGGGATGGTTACAGTTACAAAATGTGCAGGTCTGTGACTGGAAGCAAACTCAGGTCTCCTGCATGAAAGTTGCACTCGCTACACGCCCATTCACCACCTCGGTGTCTTTGCTTTCCGCCACACTACGTCAAGATCACAATGCTTCTAGTATTAGCACCGAAGATGGCACTGGACATAAATCGTGAGGTGCTGAACATTATTCCTTGGGACACCGGGCTGATGATGACGTGTATGTTGCCATAGCTAACATCTCGATCAGTAAATCGGCTGTTTGTGGCAAATAAACACTGACTGCAAAAATTATGAAAATAAAGCGAGGTGAATATTTACTTCACTATATTCTGAACATGCCTTTAGCCTTTTGCAGCGGCAAAACAACATCATGCTACTTCCATCTTAGCTAGCTACCAAGAGAGGGCAGTCATCATTAGCACGACTGCAAACAACTTTAAAACCTTAAACAACTGACTTCTTCAACAATTCTCCATTTGATCCTACTTCTAGGAATAGGGATAAAAACATTTTGTTATTTTTGTTTTATATTATCACCTATTTGTCATAATGTGGGCAATTAGTCGTGTCAGAGAAAGCGACAGAATGAGAACTCGTGTCTGCAAACAATGTACTAAACTGAACTGACCTGTCATTTAGAGGTTTTTGTTTAATGGTAAATGGACTTCACTTACATATCGCATTTCAATATTAACGGTTGCCAAAGCGCTTTACAGATTGGTCTCATTCACCCATTCACACACCAATGATCAGTGTCTTGCTCAAGGACACTTTGACATGTGGACAGGAGGAGCTGGGGATCGAACCGCCAACCCTGGGATTAATGGCAGCCTGCTCTAATGGCTCTCCTGAGCCACAGCCACCCCTTAATGTTAGTTAAATTCATGATCTAGTTACAGAAATAGTACTTCTTCTTCGGCAGGGAGAGACGGAGAGCGATCATGACGTAGTGGGTGAGAGATGAAGAGTGATGTTCAGGCTGAAGTTCAGAAGGTCTGGTCCACTGGTGAGTTCAGAGTTCACGTCTCTCTTCATGTAAAGTCCTGCAGAGGTCTGAGAGCCGCTCCTGAGGGAACACTTTGCCGCTGGACTTTTAATGAGCAGAGAAAGGACAACGTCATATAATGAAAAGCGGAGAACAGTTTATTTTAGGGCCAGGTTATTAAAAAGGTGTCCAGCTGAGCAGCGGAGGCAGGCGGGGCCGGCTGATTGTGTCGGAGCCAGAAATGTGGCCTTGTTTTCACACAGCACTTGACCCTCAGCACCACAACCGGTCTGAGGAGCTTTAAATGACTTTGCAACAACTTTTTCCAACTGAGAATCTTGGCAAATGGCGGTCTATTTCTGAATGCTTGGGCAATGAATCACAAGGTTTGTTGGCAGCACCGATCCAAAATTGTTGATTTTAAATAGTTTGACTTGTTAATGTTAATGTGAGCTTTCCCCAGTCGAGCTCACACTACACACATACACACACACACACACACACATATATATACACTCTTCATTTCCAGAGCAATTACTTAATTAAACTACGAAATACTAAATTCATGTTGCATACTGGCAAACGAAAACTCCATTTGTAGCACCACAAAGATTAGTTTTAAATTGAAATTAGAATTTACATCTGACGAAGGCCTCAGGGTAACTGGGTAATTTTGTCTATCTAGATTTATTTAACACTAGTTTGTGGTCCCATTTCTCCACATTAAATTCTAATATACAATCAAATGAACAAAGCAAAAATAAGATAAATGTGCTACTGCTTCTGTTAATTGCTGCAGTTTTTCCACTTCTGAAATGCAGAGCCGGCCTTCTGATGTTGGACCAGTGAGTAATATTAACCGGCTCGCTGTGTCTTGAGTTGTTGCTTTATGTTTGACTGTTAGAAAATCCACCAAATCCAAATCCTTCAGCTTGTCAACAGATGTCCATAAGGGGGAGCTGCACTCTGAAAACTGTAGGGGGCGCCAAGTCGCACAAAATACCAATTCTTGCTTTAAGTACATTTTGCTGACAACACTTGTGACCTTTTACTTAGCACTGAAAACAAGACTTTGACTTGTAATGCAGTATTTTTTCTACATTTTCTTAAGTAGAAGATCTGAATACGTCTTTCATCACTGCCTGCTACTAACTAAATCACTACTGATGCAGCCGTTAGTAAGTTGTACTAAGGAACACAGTGGTAGTAGTGCGAGCAGTATAGTAGCAGTGACAGCTGTGTAGCATTAGTACTAGTTTTCGCAGTAACAGCTATAGTATCTTTATTCGCTCAACAGTTGGTCTCCAGATGTTTTAATGTGTCTGTTTTGGTATTTTTCTTGACGTCAGAGTGATAGTGTTCATGAAAAGGGTTCAGGTGTAGTACCGGTACCTGAAAGGCTCCCTCTGATATGCTGTGCAGCTGGTTGTTGGCCAGGATGAGGTGCCTCAGGTTCACCAGGCCCTGGAAGTGGGAGTCGTCCAGGGTGGTGAGGCGGTTGGCGTCCAGGTGGAGAGCGTGGAGATCCTGGAGGTCAGCGAAGGCGTACGGCCGGATCTGACTGATGGTGTTTCTGCTCAGGGTCAGGTGGATCTGGACATGCAGAGGAAAAAGAGACATTATTGTGTGGAACTCTTTAAATACTGGATCAACTTTGTCATTCTGTCTCTGTGACTCTGAAAAAGTTGCCACCTAAGTTGCCCAATCTCTTTTTAAAGCTCTATAAGATGATTTAAATTTATACCAGCAATAATTTAGTAAGGTTCCACTTTTGTCAAACATTATACCATGTTTTAGAGTGACACTCTTTCTGTCCTCCTGTTCAGGGAGGTCAAAGGTCAGGGTTAGCGGGTGAGCTGGAGGTGGAGATATTAGAGGTTCAGTGTTTCACGGTTCAGCAGGTTGGGCACTCGGAGCTGTGGGGATTAAACCGGCAGTCAGGTTAATAATTATATTAGTAATTAATACCAGAGTACAGTGGGTCAGCTGAGACATGGAAATACAGATAAAATGGTTAAAAAAATAAGTCTGGGCTTCATTAATAGATAATAGTAGTATTAGAAAACACACTAGTGAGGAGGTCAGGAGTTTGTAGGCTGCTAAATAGTCCCACTGTGCATGGAACACCATCGGTGTGAAGATGCAGAAATTTATTCTATTAACACCCGAGGAAAGGTCAGTCAGCACCCACACATTTGTACACCTGTTGTGGAGAAGCACCGTGATCACCGGAGACATTTGTGGCGCTCTGTCACGCTCACCGCCAAATGATTAAAAGCTCATTTCCCACGTTGCCTTGTGTGTGAGCAAACATCATCTGTGCTGTTGTGATCCCACTGGAGAGGGAACTTATTTTTCAAACACTAAGGAAGTCTCCAGCTGCGATGAGTGTCTCTATTTGGCGATTGAATATCATGATGTTGGTATTTTTCCTTTTTGTGCTGCGTGCAGTGAAGCCTCTCCACCTCCGTTACATGATTACAGTGGAATTAATTGGTGAAATCTGTAAGATATCATAGATTTACCTCAGTCAATATGCTGTGCTGGAAGGCGCAGATGTTCCTAATGTTTTCTGCGTTCAGTGTGGAATAAACATGAAAACTCTCCTCGCTGTGTTGCCTTTGATTTCTTGGGGGTTTTTTTGACTGAAAAGGTCACACTTGCATGTTCCTGACAGCGCTGAAAGCTCAGCAGCTTTCGTTAATCAGATTGCTGATCTTCCTCAGATGCTATCACACCATTAGTAATCTGGGATGCTCTGCTCATTCCAGAAGTTATTCTGAACTCATTGATGCAATTTATCCTTTTGGTGTTCCCACTTTGCTCAGCCGTCCTCGTGACCTTATACTTTAAATAGTGATGTCCAACGTTTCCCAGAATGCCTTCTGATAGTCCTTAAGTAACAGATTGTTACCTTCTGCTTACAAATGTGGGACAACTGCATGCGGAGATAACAGCATGTTAACTGCAGAAAACTACAGAAATAAATGTACGTAGAACGTTCTGTGACTGCACTTTTAGCAGATTTGTTTGCGTCACAGCGTCACGGATTATGTTCAATGACAACGCTTTTAAAGTTCTTTGTTTCTACAATATCTGTAAATGGTAACTATGGTATGGTAAGGGTTCGGGAAACAGCGTGTGGTTTTGTTAAAAGAAAGAAGAAACTCCTACATAAAAGTCGGATGCACTACACGCCCATCCACCACCCCCTTACTTTCAGCTTCACTACATAAAGGACACACTCTGTGCTGTGTTGGCACTGAATGTAGCCGGGTTTCCATTCAACTGTCAAGCAAATTTACAAGTTAACTTTTGAAATGCTGCAAAAAAGAAATGTGATTTAGGCACATTTCCATCAGCTGGTTTGGAGGTTAATATTTTTGGTAAGACGGCTAAAAGCTCTCTAAAGCATTGGTTCAGATCACGATTCATCCATGACTGACTGGCTTTTCTTTTGTATGACTGGGTCAGTGTACATTAAGTGTAAGTCATGATGATGACTGTGAGTCATGTACGCAAAAGCCTGAGCTTTGTAAGCAGCAGTTAAGTACTCATAATCACAGTTAAGAACATCCCATCATTTAACACATACTGTCTAACATACACACAACTTAAATGTAGCAGCTCCCTGGTGAAACTACACAGCTGGCAGAAGCTAGTGATCTTTGTACAGATCAAAGTAAACATGGATGTGAAGGTGTTTAGATAGCTGAGCTCTGACCAGGCTGGACATGTTGGCGAAGTCGCGGTGCCTCAGCGTTGTGATGAAGTTGTCCATCAGCCGGAGCTCGGCCGTCTGGCGGTCGATGTTGGGCGGGACGAAGAGGAGGCCCGTCTTGGCACACAGCACCGTGTAGGACGGCAGCAGGTTCTGGCAGGTGCACCGCTTTGGACACAGCATGGAGGAGGAGCAGGTGGGGAGGGAGGACAGGAGGACGAAGAGGAGAGGGCAGACCAGCAAGGAGACGACATCCATGGCTACTCTCCTGCAGAGAAACGACAGCACAGAAGTCGGGTCGTGTAGCTTGTTGTTGCGCACAAAACTCTCAAACTGGTCGTTTGCAGGAGACCAAAAATAACCTCCAGGGTTCCCACTGAGTTTCCCAAATCATCACTTCTTGATTTGATTTAAAGATTTTGCTGTTCAGCAAAGATAGTTATCTTATTCCCACTAACACTTGCTGTATGACTCTATAAATGAAGATTACTGCTCACAGTGTACAGATAACAGTGTGTATTATCAGGACATTTTCTACGCTTTTACAAACTTTTTTGCAGCTTATGACAACACAGAAATCCTTCCTTTATGCTTTCCTGAAAAGAAGTATTATAATAAATGCTTCATGAGAAAGGGGAGGGTGGATACAGAGGGCAAGCAGGAGGGGAGGCAGAGCAGGGGGCGACAGTGGCAGAGAGAGCGAAAGAGGGAGGAGGGGAGGGGGTAAATTAAAGTTAGTTTGGAGTTTGTTGGTGCAGCCTGTGTGTTTTTCTGCTGAGTAAGTTGTCCTGGGTGAAGTGAAAGTAAACAGCGCTCATATCATGAATTAAGCTCACTGCACTCTCATGATTACAATCTGAGCAGAACATTAAAGAACACAAATTACCCTCTGCATGCTTATCTGCCTCCCTTCATACATTTCATAGATGTTTTTGTGCATAAAAATGAGACTAAACCAACTTTTCCAGCCAAGGCAATAAAGGAATACATTTACATTGATATTGATTTCTCTGCATTCGGTTTGTACGTTCAGCTCACTGAAGCCCTGAATAAATTCATATGAGGGGGAAAAATAAAACACGCACAAGCAGGAGCGACATATGCAAAAAGGAAGGCATGCCAACACACACACACACCCACTCATGCGTGCGCACACATGTACACACTCACAAAGTTCCTCTGAGTTAGATGCAGAGTGACTGGAGGAAGGTCGATTGCAAATAACAGCGGAAAGAGACACGCTCTTTTATTTACAGTGCTGAAATATTAACTGTGCCCCAACTGCAGCGCAGAATACAGAACAGGAAGTCTGCACATGTCCTCATAACAGGGTAGAGTGCAGGATACGAGCTAAATGTGGGGAAGTAATGGGGGAGATGTAATGGAATGAGATAAATTCAGTGGAAATGATCAGAATTCAAAACCCAACTGAGACTACTCTCAAATGTCAATGGGTAATTGAAGAGTCTGCACAAGATGGGAATGTGAGCACAGAAGACTTGCAGGCAGTAATGAGCAGCAACTGGAATTCACAAATTTCTCACTTGAATGCGACAATTTCAAACCTCACAGAAGTTCAGTCAGGCACACGGTGAATAAAAAGTTTTATTGCCCATCACTGTGAGGTAGACATCCACAACTTCATCCACATCACACATCTTCACTCACTACAAAGTGCTGCTGCAACACATGAAAGTGTCCTCTGAGAAAACAACTTGTTTAGTTAAACCTGAAGAAACAGTTCAAAGTGTTTAAAACAGCAGGCATATTTAACGTTAGCATCGATGCTACGCTAGACATGTTCTACAAAACATTATATAACTTTGGAACCGTTTTTTTAAAGGTCAAACATGGTATGCTCACACAAAGGTAATGCATGATGGTGTCTTTACACTGCAGCAGAAGGAAAGGGCAGGTTCCCCTGAATCATGTGATGTGTAACACTTGATACTGACTGAAAGAATAAACTCAGAACTGACAAAAATACAAAACTATGTCCAGGCGTTTCTTTGTCTATGTAGGTTTAAGAGTTAACAAACAAAAAAAGCTGAAAAGGTCATTTTGGTATCCCAAGAGGTTTTCACGTGTGGAAGTGTAGAATTATTTGTTCACTATTAAGGTTTAATGTTTCGTCTAAATGATTTATTGTTATGTTTTCAAGTTAAGTTCAAAACATTTAGCAGTTAAAAGTGAACCGTCTTGCGTTTTATTCAGTTGTTGGTGGGTTTTGGGCATTTCACTGAATGACATTTTAGTTACCCAGTTGTTGGGTCATTGAAGTTTGATGTCTAATTGTTCCCCTGAACGCTCTGTGTCTGTGGTGAATCCAGAAGGCTCTACAGCAGGCCCGGGGATCTTGATTGATCATTGTGGATATAGTTAATAAGTTCACAGGGTGTGAGACAGGGGTGAGCAATCATCTCTACTGCGACTCATTGGTTTACAGTCATATCACTAAATTATCACTGCCAGTGTATCAGCGATACACTGATTTTTAACAATGTTTACTTGTGTAAGATTATCTTTCGATCATTTTGCAGTGGAGTTTAGGTGCAGTGTGATGCTGGGTCTCTGAGGAACACTGCTGCTCTGAGAACAGCTTTAATTTGTTTAGTCAGGAGAGCTTGGCGTGAGTAAAATGCAAAGCAGCTTTCTTCAGACTACATGCACTTCTCCATCTTTGTCGCCCTCTCCTCCGGCCTTTCATCACTCTCTTCTCGACTAAAAGCTCTTCTCATTTCAATTGCATCGCTCCTCTTCTCCATCCCTCCTCTTATCTTTGCGCCTGAAACCTCCCATCATCCCTCTCTCCCTATCAGTCCGTCTTCTCTCAAACTGTTTTCAGCTCTCTCTCTTCCGACACACAAGACATCCTACCATTCCTCTTTCCACCCATCCTCTCGTCATTCTTTTCCTCTGTCTGAAGCACTGCCTCGATCCATCCCTCTGTATCTGTTCCTCCATTTCTGTCTCTATAAGATCGTTTATTCCTCCATCTCTGCCCACAATCCTCTCTCTGACATCACCTCACTTTCCTGTTCATTATATCTCCTTGTGTTTAAAAATAACATGTTTAATAATACATGTATGTATGCATGCACATATAATATAACCACACATGATGGAATGACATCCATGTGTTCAGTGAAGCACTGCAGCCATGCTAGCGGTTAAATGCTAACATGCCCCTAATGGCAATGCTAACATATCAGGTAATGTTTACTATGTTCACCACATTAGCTTAACATGCTAACATTTGCTAATTAGCACTAAAGTACAGCCGAGGCTAATGGGAATGTCATTAGTTTTACCAAAGTATTAGACAAATGTTGACTTGACGATGACGCTAGATGAAAGGACAGATTATCAGATCACAGAGAATTAATCCTGAAGAGGACATGAATGTCCATCCAAACGTTTGAGACATTTCACACTAAAGCACAGATTGTAAAGATGTAAAGATGGCGAGAGATGAAGGATTGCTGACTCGGAACCATGAATGTGTGTACCAAATTTCTGGTTATCCATTTGGTAGATGTTGAGATATTTCAGTCTGGACCAAACTAGAGCCAAAAAATTACCTAGCCAATCAGAGATGTGAAGGCAGGACTAAGAATGGGGGGCGTCATCTTCCTGTGACAGAGCCAGAAGCCAAAATAGAATTGGGAGGCAAGCATGGATGCACAGGTTGTTGCTGTGCAGGCTTTTTCTAAGTCCACTTAGACAACTCTTAAATTGACACATTTCGTTAACTGCCCCCGGCGACCACTACTGCAGCTTCATGGCTGAGTTGACACACAGCAGAGCAGTAAAAAGCTAACATGTCAGCTCGTAGTCCGACATAAACACCAACAGCAGCAGAAGGAAGGAAGTGAAATTAGCAGAGAGATGGTCCGACCATAAGGGAGGAAATGAAGAAGAGAGGAGGATGGGAAGGTTAATGACATGAAGAAGAGAGGAGAAAGAGTGAACAAACAGTCTGAAGAGGGAACTGGAGGAAAAGGGAGATGGAAAGAGGTTTTGCTGAGGACAGGAGGAGGATGAGAGGAGGCTGAGCAGGGGTGGAGGGGTGACAAGGGAAGGATGAGGTGGTAGAAAGAAGAAAAGATTGACCATTTATGTTACAGAAGTTGCATTTTCCATCCTGTTGGTGGGGATGTTGTACTGGAATACAAACAGAGACAGAAAGCAGAGAGAAACAGAGGATGACAGAGACAGGTGTGGAAAGAAGTGTGAAGACTGAAGGAGACGAAGCAGGAAGTACCACTTCATATTTCACTGGAAATATTCTTATAAACTCATTTCTTCTTTGTTGCCGCCTTCGTCTTGTACATGCTCTTGCTGCTGTAATCCATACAGTTCTTTTGTTTCCTCTGCTGCATTCCTCTCTGATGTAAACTCTGTACTCTTATAACAAGAGAAGATAAATATGTGTTTGTCATACCACCCAGCCAAATTTGTAAAAGTATATAGAATTAGTGAAAGAATCAGCAGTATTCTCCGCTCTGAAAGGCGCTGGTAGATAACTTTATTGTACCACTGAGCTGAAGAACGTGTGACAGCCGCTGCTCAGCAACAGACTCCCGTTCAGCGAGCTAACAGGCTAACACAGTAGCGCAAAGCTCTAGTTTTTATATAGTGGGATATATAGGGGAGGGGTCATGCTCTGTATGGCCCCAGAGCGTCATTGGGCCATAATTTCAGCCCCGCCAAAAAATCCTGAACACGTAAGTTGTTAAACGGTCTTTTCTCGTTTTCAGAAGTTGTATCTGATCCCTGACGACGTATTTCATTTGTTTTTCCTACAATATCTGCGTGTAGCTGCTCTACTGTCTTTAAATAACAACTTGTCATGATTAGATATAACAATGTTATTAAATCGTGCCCTACTAAGCCATATTGCGGTCACTTTTTTCTTAAATCTTCTCAGTTACATCCAGTTTGTAATGTCACGCCCCTTGGTCTTTTGTTTTGAAAAGTATTGTCTGATCTCAGTGCGACTTGATTAGAACGAGACGTGTGGTTTTACAAAGTGCTGAAGCGGTGCTGCGACGCTCCATATGTCAGGCGCTATTTTACAGACTGATCATGACGCCTCTCACAGCAGGAGCTACGAAACTGAGCTAAACAGTCTGCCACATCATGCCTGTCTGTCTGTCTGCCTGTCTGCCTGCCTGTCTGTCTCACAGTTCTGCTCTGCCACAGTCAGCTTGCTGCTGTTGCTGCTTGAATGCTGCTTTTCAAATGGGATTAAAATCAATAATAACTGACATCCACAGGGCCAACTAGCGATGATGGTGCTGCGCTGGTGGAGCATGTCTGAGTAGGGTTCATTCATATTAATATGTTATGTGTTACCATTCATACCAATGGCACGGTGAGGCATCTGCAGACTGTTAACACTGTAACTCAGTGTAGAGGAAGCTGGATGCATGTAATGATTGATTTATAGGTGCCCCTTTAGCTTCTAATGAGCCTGCAAGTCTCCCTGAGGTCCATGAATACACACATGCAACAAGTATTTTTTTTTGGACGAATTCGCACATCAATATATTTTATATTTTGTTTTTGTCATGAGTACTTTCACACAGAACGCAAATATTACATGGTGAAAAGCAACATATCTATCTGTCGCAAATTGGCATCGCTGCTGGTATGAATTTCTTGCCGTTTATTCGTCACGTCCCCGGTGTGACTGTAAGAATTACATATAACTGAATAAAAGCTAAAAGAACAAAAGTAAAATGAACAGGAAGAAGGTACAATGCAGCAAAATTAAAGCAACATTTAAAAACAAAACATGCTAATCTCTAAAATAAATAAGCAAAAGAATTGGGACATAACCCACAAAGAATAAAAGCCAGGCAAGAAATCTTTCACTACAGTATTTAAGTATTGAGTATAGTATGTTTGGAGTATGGATGTATTAGTATGAAGAGTAACTTGACAGCAAACTGAAAAGACTCCCAGATCAGATAACAAGAATACAATAAACTAACAGGATTGATACAATGCAAGAAACACATTTTGATTTCGAACATCTCGACAAAGGACTGCACACAGTGCAGAATGAATCAAGATTTCTATAAATGTGGCAGTCGTTATAAAGAAAGAAAATGACATCTGATTAAAAGTAATGACCAAACAGACAGCAGCAGCAGCAGCAATTAAAAGTATATAACACCTACACTAATGAAATGACTAAGTGCAGAAATGGTCACATTTAAATAAACTTCTTTCAATAAAGAGCAGTTTTCACGTGTGATTTAAAAAAACGCTGGCGTCCATAGTTCCAGTGCCTGACGTATGTAAGTTAGAGGTATTATTAGTGTCAGGTGATGCAGGTATCAGCAAATGGAACAGGAATAATTGGTGACCGCACCACGTACACTGCTTCAAATCCTGTGTGTGTTCGTTTACAGCCCCCTGCTCACACAGCAGAGAACGGCCACATCGTGTGCTGTCAGCCACCGAGCAGATCCACAGGAAGACTCTGGGTTTAATAAGAGACCGAAAGAACTAGTGATTTATCTGAAGCTATAGTCCAGCAAAGCAATCATTTCCACGGGCAACTTTAAACCACTCGGTAAAGCCCAAAACGATTCTCAACAGTTCCGGGCTGCAGCCTTAAATATATTGTTTGTCCTGGTCGGATTTTCGGATAAAATAAGCAGTGAATACAGTGCTGTTACAAGTTACAGATAGAGTTGAATGTCTAATGATGGGGATCCCAGATCTAGATCACCAAAATATTATGCTGCAAGGACTTAAACTGGCGCCCTCGCCTCTGCACCAGTCAAGGCACTGCTGCAGTATGAAGGCTGATGACAGGGGGCGCTCACACCAACAACACACTGATAAAACTACTAGTTTACAGCTGACAGGAGAAGAAACCCATTAATACTGCTCGACATTTTTTTGTTAATGAATGATGAAATTAGCTCCATATATATTAGACATTCTTCACCAAAACAAGAAAACGTGTATTTATTTAACAAAGAAAGTGTAATTAGTCAAACCGAAGATACCAGAAACTGCTGTAAACTGCTTCTCCAACTTCTCCGACCGCTCAACTTGATTTCATTTGTGTATTTTTGTGTGTGTGTGAATGCAGGAAGGAGAAAGCAGGAAAAAGTGCCATTTCAATTAGCATCAATCAATGTCATTCATACCAACGACATGTTAATGGCTTTTGCATACACACAGCGCACTGGTAGACTGCACGTCATTTAAATTCAAATGTCATTTCATTTCTACGTCATCACTGTTACGCTCATTACAAGCCGCCACTTAAACTCAATGGGAGGATCTCACACATCCTGTTAATGTGTCACGTTCTCAGTCATCACTGCTGGTTGTGTTTCTTATTGTTTCCTAAATTTGTTGCTGCTGCAATGAATATTTTAATTTGATGCCGCGACAATAAGTGAAGAACGTACATGAAAACACCATCACCATCCAAATCCCACCAGTCATTTCTGATCAGTGAGTGATGTGAGGACCAACCTGATATAATAAAAAAGAAATTGTCACATGTCTCTTCTCTCAGTCAGCAGTTGGTTTTACCCATGAGGCCTGAAATCCTTCAGCTTCCCTTTGTTTTTGGGGACTATTTTGGCACAGAGGTGCTCGAATTTTGAAATAAGCCAAGTCAGTTTTGGCACAAGATATTGACCATCAGCAGGTTCAACCTTCCCCAAGGTGGTTTAACTGAATCAGACTACTGTAAAACTAGACAGCTGGAACAGCTGGAATGAAAAAAAAATCGAATTGGGAAAAAGCAAAACTGCAGAACTAAGTCATCTAATAACATGAAAACATGCAGTATTTCTACACTGGCTGGCTCTTTACAGTGTTTTTACAGTGTGAGATACTAAATACAGTGAAGCAAATCTACAAATAGCTGGGGCAGGCAAAACCTGTGCAAACCCTTTCAGCCTCTCTCTCTGCTGCCTCGTATCACTCCGCTAAGCCCTTCTTAGCAGCAGAAGGAGTCGGTTACCCTGTGAAACCTCATCCCTCGTAGGGCTCACTCTGCACAGCGTGAGCCTCACAGAGACCGCGGTCCCTCCCACCGCGACTTGTCTTCTCAAAGACGCCCCTCCAGCGCTTCGCGGCCGCAGAGCAGAGCGCCCCAGGCTTCAGAGGCAGCTGCAACGCCGTCCAGCAGCGGGATGAGAGGCTAGTACACCACACACGCCACTGTCACCCCTCAAAAGTTACTCCCCACTGTTTGCCATCACGCCTTTCTGCCACGTCGATACGAGCGTCATGGCATCGAACATAATGACCCCGAAGCTCCGTGTGGAGCCGGGACGTGTTGTTCTGTGCTATACGCCGCTGTAGGCAAAGGAGGTGCTGGACATTTATCACAAGTTGCAGGATTTTCAGCCATTGAATCAGACTTTCACCGTCTGAAGGGACGTGCACGTGCGTCTGCATTTGTAGAACAGCCAATAGGAATGCGCCCTCTCTCTGAAATGACCTGCGATTGGCCAAAGTCTCCCGTCACGGGATAGATTTTCTGAAGCCTGAAAACAGCCAAGAGGGGGGGCAGAAGTCTAGTTTTCTCCCAGACCACTTGAATTACAACATGCTGGACGGTTATTATGGAATTTTTGCCAATGACACCAAATAAATACTGCCTACCCCCCTTTAAGTTAAGAAAAACACCCTTGTCTTTCTGCGACGGCCGTGGGGAAAAGACTGAATGAACAGCAGAAACAGACAACATCAAAACAGCTCAGGACTTTGATTGGGAAGGGGTCAAAGGTCATCGACCAGGAGTCAGCAGCCGGCCACAAAAAGATCAAGGACATTCCCATCTGACACCAGCCAAGGCTGTGGAATAACCAGTGAACCATGAGTTTATAATTTTTGTCACAGATGTTATCGTCATGTTTCCACAGCTGACTTAATCATCTCATGCATTCTCCATTATGAGCACATGGCTTTTATTTTGCATCAATCTGCATATATATAAAGCATAAACAATCTTATATTGGCTGTTGTGTATTTATCGTGCCCCGATTATTAATTGTCCTATGGTATCTATCCATACTTACTTATTGTAACCTGTTAAATTAACCTCATTTAATCACTGAGAACATGTTAAATTGTTGGATAATACTTTTAATTAAACAGCAGTGAACTTTAAAGTATTGCCACTAAGTGTAAATATAAAAAGTAGTGCTATAGTGCCATTACAAGTGTCACTGCAGTAAGGTATTTGAAGGCAGCATTACCAAATAAGAGTCAGTGAACAGGGTTTTTTAAAGGATAGAATAAATGTTTTTAAATTAATTTATGCTTGAAATGTCAAAAGCTGACAAAGGCCTGAAAGCTGAAATATTTGTTCATCTTCCAACCATTTAAAACCATCATTATCCAAGTTCTGCTTACACTGTGCTCATCACTGCTGCTGCTGTTTCCTCTGCGGCGATGGATGTCTGAGCACATGTCATTCATATTAATGCCACTGCAGCCAGTATCAATCACTGTC
Source organism: Maccullochella peelii (assembly GCA_002120245.1). Classification (NCBI taxonomy): domain Eukaryota; kingdom Metazoa; phylum Chordata; class Actinopteri; order Centrarchiformes; family Percichthyidae; genus Maccullochella; species Maccullochella peelii. The sequence continues at coordinate 189,414 of LKNJ01000339.1, read as the reverse complement.
CAGCAGCTCTGCTCTGTGTGAACGCGGCTCCCCGGCACTGTGGAATCTGCCTCAAAGGCTACAAAGATCAAAGTCAAATAAAAACTGGGTTCGCCTTTCATAAAAATTCAATTTAATAAGCCTTTGATCACGCACATTGCACTTCTCCAAATCAATGATTTTTGGATTTTGTCCAGAAAGCTCATTGTGTTCGCTCCTGTTTGATCACAGGGTTGCAGGCAATCAGTGATTTGGTGTGTGTGTGTGTGTGTGTGTGTGTGCGTGTGTGCACGAATAATGTGATGGGAGTTTACTGTTTGGCTTGGGTGTAAAAAGCCTCACCAGCCTGCACTCAGCACCGCTGATCAATGTTGAATTTTTATTTGTATTTCCAGGGAAAGCAGACTGAAAACGAAGGCTCCCTCTCAGCAACAGCTGACTGACATCCCCACATATTCACATATAGAGCTCAGCCAGGACTTGTTGCAGATTAATTTTCTATATAAATGGTATATGGCATTTAAAACCATTGGGAAATATAAAATATACTGATCAATCACATGCATTCCCTTTATTTAAATTAAATCACTTTTTTCATTCATACAGGTAGTTTGTAAAAAAAAAAAAATACTTTGAGCCAGAAAAAACAGAACTCATTTCAAGTGTAGTATTCCTCACAGCAGTGAGGGAGGAAGTAATCTCGGTAGATTTCTAATGACGGTATGTAATCTCAGTAGGCTTCGGGACCCCTCTGGTGACATTATCACACCATTTGCATTTCCCATGCTCCCCTGGGAACAGCTCATCTCCTGAACAAACAGGAATACCATTATCACTGCCAGCCACCAGCCCAATCAGAATGAGTTTAAGTCAGAGATGTTCACTGATAGCTCACTGATATCAATTATACGATGCTCTCATAATTCCACTGAGCGATGAAACTTTGTGTTAATGCATCACAGAAGGTTTGACTCCTCTGTTATAAAACAAAATGATGTTTCCACTCATTACTCTGTCTGCACTGTGTCATCTTTCAAAGCAGAACGATGGATCCATGCTCCTGATCAATGCTCAAATTTGGTGCCGGCATATTACAGAGAACAGTATCTTAAAGTGGTAATCATTGTATTTATTATCACTGCGTTCTCTGAACTGAATTTCATGGAGATGGCTCTTATTGGTCACCATGGGAATGAAAAAGTAAATTCAGCGAGAATTTTGTTACAAAAACAAAATAATTTCACCCTAATAACGATATTTAGATGACTGAAAGAACATTAAAACTAGTCAATTTAGTGTTTTCAAAGCAGCTTCTCATTGGTCCAGCAAGGAAACCTCCTCAGACACACCCACACAGGTGTTTTACTTGTCTTACCTGCTCAGACTGTGCTTGATTGACATCTCCCTTGAGGACGGCACCCCTGTGTGTGCACTGTCCGCAACAACTGATGTGCACATGTGCTCTCCGACACTGTAAAGGGTGCTGTGGACTTCAGCAAGCACAGGAGTTCTCTCGTGCTGGGCGTCTACATGCTTCCTCGTTCTGGTTGCCGGCGTGTGTCTGAAGCAGGCGGAGGAAGAATTGATTGTCTTGGGGCTACCACCAAAGACCAACAAGCCAATCGTCAACAAGGCGCTGTGTGCAGTGTGCCTGAGGTTACAAATATCAGAACGCAAATCCACCAGGCAGCTTTAATTACATAATTGTGAAGGTTTGCAGGCGCAAGAATGCTACCAGAACCATGCAGCGGGCAACGCACACATATATCGTTCTTATTTGTTCATGAAGTCTGGTGACCTCACATATAAAAAAGGTCTGTGCACATCCAACCTCACTACACACATTTACTTTGAATTGTGTTTTTGTTTTTCTTCCCATCCAAGAAAGTTTGGCTCCGGTTTTGATTAGATTTTTGCCACATATATGTTTTAGAAAATGCACCATAACAACCCGATTTCAGTCTGGATTGTGGTGAAGATTAGTTTCACCTGAACAGGCACAGCGTTATCATCACTATGTCACCAGATTTCAGCTGAAGTCTGAGAAATCACTCACTGTGTCTTCTTACTTCAGTAATCTATCTGAGGTGTTTCATTCATCATCCTGGAGGCTCAGACAAAGATTAATTAGCGTGTTTTTAATGTTTTATGTGATCAGGGACTGGTTTTGACGGCAGGAAGCAGGACTAAAATATGAATTCAATAGCAGAAAAAGACGTTGGATATAGATAACCTAGATCTACTTCAAATACCGTCATTGGTAGAACAGTATCTGAACATCCTAGATAGACGCTCCCCTTCCCAGCATGCATCAGGACCCCAATGGTGACATCATCCCCCCCATTACAGATTGCCAGCTCATCTACTGACAAACTGCTGCACCATTACTGCTGCCAGACACCGTCCCAATCAAACAGAGGTTCGGGAGTATAGCAGGGGTGTCGAGGATGGGACGTGCACACACACACACACACACACACACACACACAC
>LKNJ01000339.1:0-186824 GCA_002120245.1 Maccullochella peelii | reverse complement strand
GTGTGTGTGTGTGTGTGTGTGTGTGTGTGTGTGTGTGTGTGTGTGCATCATGGCTGGGTGAAGACAATCAGAGTCATCAGTCTGATCACTTCATCTCATCTCTGTCTCAGTGTGACTCTGGAGCAGAAGCCAGGTCACATGACACACAGAGAGAGAGAGAGAGGACGTCTTCTGACATACTGTACGTGTGTGTTCAACATTTGATGACTGATGTTTTAAAGAATTGTGGTGCAGTGTGTGTGTGTGTGTGTGTGTGTGTGTGAGTCCAATTATGTGACTGAGTTTGTTTTTGGGATCTGAACCTGTTTAATTATGTTTCTGAATGTCACTAGTGTGTGTGTGTGTGTATACATGCATAAACTCACAATCCAATCATGTGCGTGTTTGGGGAGACTGAATTTAAATAATTTTACAAGTTAAATCTGAGTGTTACTGCTGTTTATACAGCATTGTCTGTGTGTGTGTGTGGAGTCGATCTTGAATAATTTTACATAATCCATGAATGAAGACAGCACAGCGGAAACAGAGCCGACATTTGAAACACCAATCAGCTCTCTGCAGAGAATGTGCTTTCTGCTGGCTAATGCTAATATGAGTGTGTGTGTGTGTGTGTGTGTGTGTGTGTGTGTAAATAGTCTCATTCCAAAATGCTACATGTCAGATAAAAGAAAACAAATATTGATTGTAACAACTTGATTACTGCAAAAATCCAGTTTTTAATCACTGCCAGAGATTCGTCCTTTTTAAAGAATCAATTAAATGAGACAATTACAATCAAAGTGAAAAACAAATACATATCAGTTTTTTCTGATTTGCTCAAACTAATCATATTCAAAGTTTTCACAAACACAAGATATTCTTAAGTAAATCTATTTCATTATTATTATTATTCCAAGAAGAAAGTTTAGTGAAATTAACATTCTCATCTGCAATCATTAAAAATCTCAAGGTTTTTTAAGTTAACTGGTTTAATTTATTAATCGTAGACCAGACTTCTGTGACGTACCTGTTTGTCTGCAGTTCTAAATGAATGCGCCAGTATTAAACTCTAGGTACGAACAGTGATAGTGAAGCTAGCTGAAAGGCTTGGAGCTTGGGTTATTTGTGCAACCAGTGAAATAAAATGCTGCTCAGTAAGAACCACGCAAATGTCATTTAAAATGTGTTTGATATTTTTGTCAATCTGAACGTCCAAGTCAACGGTAGGAGGAGAATAGACAGGACTCTGGAAATAATGTTAGCTAAACAGTGAAGTCGATATCTTGGAGGTCAGAAGGACGGGTGGAGGGGAAAGGAGAGAGGACAACAGAAAATGAAGAGAGGTGGAGAAGTCACAGGTAATAGAGTGAGAGGGAAAATGAGATGATGACAGTGGGAATGGTAACATGTATGTGTACATCATCCATTACAACTTGTCGGGGATTATGTATTGTAGAGTTTTTAAAATATTATTAGCCTGATGGTGGCAAAAGTTGCTCTCAATGTACTTTAAAGCTGGGGGAGGCAAAATCTGTGCAACCTCTCTCTGCTGCCTCGTCTCACTCCGCTAAGCCCCTCCCACCAAAACCACAACTTCGACCGGTAGCCGCAGGAGTCGGTTATCCTGCAAAACCTCATGCCTCGTAGTGCTCACTCTGCACGGCGTGAATCTCACCGAGACCGTGGGCCCTCCCGCCGCGACTTGTCTTCTCAAAGACGCCCCTCCAGCGCTTCTGAGAGGCTAGTACCACACACACACTGTCCCCACTCAAAAGTTACTCCCCACTGTCTGTCATCATGCCTCTTTGCCACGTCGATATGAGCGCCATGGCATCGAACATAATGAGCCCGAAGCTCCGTGTGGAGCCGGGACATGTTGTTCTGTACTATACGCCGCTGTAGGCAAAGGAGGTGCTGGACATTCTTCACAAGTTGCAGGATTTTCCGCCATTAAATCAGGCTTTCACCGTCTGAAGGGACGTGCACGTGCGTCTGCATTTGTAGAACAGCCAATAGGAATGCGCCCTCTCTCTGAAATGACCTGTGATTGGCCAAAGTCTCCCGTCACAGGATAGATTTTATGAAGCCTGAAAATGGCCAAGAGGAGGGGCAGAAGTAGCTGTTTGTTCTCAGACCACTTGAATTACAAAATGCTGGACGGTTATTATGGATTTTTTGCCCAATGACGGAAAAAAACACTGCCTACCCCCCCCAAACGCAGTTCAAAGAAAAAATATAAATGCATATATAAATATATATATATATATATAAAGCAACAATGAACAACAATACAATGTATATATACAAGTACAGACCGACCAGAGGGANNNTGTCAAGTAGGATTGAGACCCCAGAACTTTGCCTTCAATGATCAACAAAATCAGGACTTTAAAGCTGCACAAATCAGGACACTTGAACACAATATATCATTAGATGAAAATAAGTGATTGTTTTTACTATGGAAATGTAACTAATCAATAAAGATAAAGATAAGTATATTAAAAGATTAAGTGTATCTGGTAATATAAAGTGTTAAGAGAAGTATCTGTGATCTTGTCTGTAATACTAAATGCACTGAGTTATGTTGCAATACGAAGTGTTGACATTAGCTTGTGTAATCAAGGCCAGTATGAAATGACCAGGTCAGAATGACATCTAGTTGGGTGACTTCAGGACAGAAGGGTGCAAGGAGGGGGGATTGGAAAATACCCAGAGTGTTGAAAGAGGAATGAATCAGCGAAAAGGTTGTTTTTCGGTAACTGAATGATACCATTGGCTGAAGTACACATCAGGAGATGTGACAGCTGAATGAGATAGAATAAAAGACAGAGCTCCGAGGAGAAGAACTCAGAGCGGACGGGACGGACAGCTGGACGGCATCACGAAGACTTCACTGAAGACTGCATTCAGCCAACACCACAAAGGACCCTGAAGGATCAGCCACATCGACTGAGAACACCGAGAGGGACTGACTCAGTCAGCAGGCCGTGGCTGGCCGAACATTGGCTCAGGGAAACCAACGCTTTCCCGGCTGACAACGGAGGAAGAAGATCGAGGACATCTCTGACTTTGTACTGAGTGGGGATCTCCAAAGAGACTCTTTCTCCGTGGCTGGTGGACGTTTTGCAAAGGCCTTGCTCAGCCTCCCTTCACCCAAAAAACCAGATAAGTTAGAGGATAGGATTTAGGATTAGATGAGAGAGAGTGATGATTTTGATTATTGTTGTAACTGATTAAGTTTTGATTTTATAAAGCTGTTGCCATAACCCTGCCAATATTCCTGCAATAAATATAACCAGCAAAGCAAAGTAAAATGAGTTGTACTAGTATTCCTTTAAAATAAGCTTCTCCTGACTGTAAAACATTAAGTAACTATAAGGTTCTAAAAGGTTATTTTAATTTTGTTGTCCACTATAATATTATAAAATAGACCCTTAGGGCTTAAGTTCCGAGCCTTTAGGATAGATGTTCGGAAGTAGGCAGTGAGAGGCTAGGCGAGTTTCCTCGACACCAGCTTAAACTGTCTTTAGAGATTCTAATAGGGTAAGATCGCATAGAACTATAGACTCTGACCCTTTAAACGGAGAGATGGTCCAAGAGAGTCCTGTACAGGGCTTCTATCCTGGTGATCTAACACGTGGCGCCCAACGTGGGGCTCAACAGAGAAGGATTCGTTGAGCCCAAAAGGAACCCCGGTGGCCAAAGGAGGGCCACTGTTCGTGTGAAGACGACCCAGAGGAGGTGTTAAGCAGCAGGGAGCTGAACTAACACCAGAGAGGCGAATCAGCTGAGGAAAAGTCGGGAGCGCCAGTCCTGCTCGGGGCATTGGAATTGCCACAAGGAGGAAAGCAGCGGACGTCGGGGATCACTGACCAGGTCCATATCGACAACGCAGAGTAGCAGAACTAGTCCAACCACCATCCCTGCTCAACGTACTACGAGAGGCTTTGGACAGAGGACGACTCGAGAGACAAAGACAAAGAGTAAAGATGGCAGCAGTGGAGGTACTATTGGTGGACCTCCGAGAGCCAGAACCCTTCGAGGAGAACCCAAGGAAGACAGAGAAGGAGAGTCGACGCAGAGAATCGTCAGCGGACCACACCTATGTCAAAATAGAGGACCCTGGGCCGAATTGCGGACTCTTCTATCATGTCATCCTAGAGGGACAAGGTTTCGACACCTGGGTCAAAGAGATCCAAAACTATCTCCAGAGCAGTGTCCCGGGAGAAACAAGAGAGTCATTGGCGGGGGTGATAGCAGAGCAGATCGTAAGCCACGGGAGGTATGTGGCACCCAAGACTGAGGATAGACGGGTGATGGTGGTGCGAGAGTGCTGCAAACCACCAAAATCCAGAGAAGAAGTAGCGAAGTGGCTACACTGGTGGGCTAAAGAGCTGGAGAATGAGCGAGTCTACCGACAGGGACTAGTGGCAAGTCTCATGAGCCCCTCTGAAGAATATGACTCAATTGTTAAAATGTTGACAAATGAGTCAGGGGTGCAGCCAGTGTTAATAAGGCAACAAGCAAGAGCCACCTCTTGCTACAGAGAACACGATGTGATGGTGAAACGCCTGAACAACTATCGTGACAGGAGGAGCAGAGATGAGGATGAGGTGGGGAGCTATGCGGGCCCCAACCACACCGACTCATCAGAGGAAGACAGTAATGAAGATCCAGAGGAGGAGCCTCAGGGCGAACCAGAGGAAACCCAGGACAAGGATCTTGAAGATCTGGAGCAGTGACCGGACTCCCTGTCAGAAAGAAGGGGAGCGGCAGGGTCTTTCTCCTTCCTTGGCCTGCCTAGAACGCCTGCAGGCGTAAGTGTGCAGCAGCTAACCACTAGAATAAACAGCTTAACTGATACCGCTAGAAAAATCAGGGCAGAAATGCGAGCCGACCCTCCAAAGGAAGAGGAAGAAAGCGTAGCACCCCCACTGGGGCTGCTGCCCAAGGGTGGCCGCAAACTCACCACACAGAGTGGGTTGACAGCCTACCATCTGATCGGGGAACCATGGGACATCGATGGTGATGGGTTGTTGATACTCACCAACTCAATGTTAAGAGTGCGAAATGGCAAGTTCAAGAAAGCCCTGGGTCGACATGCAGGAAAAGAGTATAAAGGAGAAGTGGAAGACAAGTGTAAAGAACACCAAAGAAGAAAGAAAACCCCCCAGTGGTAGTAACTAGTGGGGGAGAATCCTCATATTATGCTGTACTGCATGTGCCCGTCAAAGAGTATAATGATGAAGATGACACTGATGAGTATCGAGAGCTCCTAGTAAAAGCTGTGGAGCAAGGGCTCAATAAAGCTAATGGACACCAGCTTAAACAGTCTTTAGAGATTCTTATAGGGTAAGATCCCATAGAACTATAGACTCTGACCCTTTAAACGGAGAGCTGGTCCAAGAGAGTCCTGTACAGGGCTTCTATCCTGGCAATCTAACGGGAGAAGTTGGAACAGGTCATGTCCAGGGTGTGATGGGTCTACAGTGCTGGTTCCTGACTCTGGACATGTAGGTTGATGGCCGATCCAAACCAGACCGGGATGATTGCAGTAGGCAGTATTGACGTGACAATAAAGCTTGTTGAACTGAATAAAAAATATGTTCGGGTGCATACAAGTGTGCCAAGCTTTAAAGGGCATATACTTTTTAGTTAGTACTTGTGTTTGACACTTGTTTTTGCAGTATTCTCTGTGCTGTGGGGTTTGTTCATGCACTGCTGCTGTGACATGCAAATTTCCCCCTGGGGATAAATAAGGTGTCTATCAATCTATCTAGACAGACAGACAGACAGACGGGCTTTACTGAAGTTTGAATACTTACACACACAAACACAAGTGCAAGTAAAATGCCAGAAACTAAACACACAATACATGAATACATAAAATCATGTATCAGATCCATACACACACACACACACACCTGACAGAGGTAAGCATGTCGCACACAAACACTGAGCTTATTGCTGTTTCTACAAACACAGGCGGCCGTTTGTTGTTGACAAGAGGATTACCATGTCAATAAGAAACAGCTAAAGCAGCAGAAAGGAGGAGCAGGAGGAAGAGGAAGAGGAGGAGGAGGAGAATGGCAATGACACACAGGAGGACAAAGAGAACGAGTGAGAGACCGAGAAAAGGAAAACTGAGCATCTTTGTTGATAACACTAACTGTGGTTTTATGTGCTGTCTCACTGCTGTTGCTTTGTTTGTTGTACTCGTTCTGATTGGCTGCTGATGATGGTTCACATGCATTAACATAAGCTGGCGAAGTCGCTCCACATGAAAGAGTCAAATAAACAGCAGAAATGTGGCGTCAAACGCAACATGAGAGAGGGTGTGCACGACAGACAGGTAGACCAACCAAACTGCCAGACAAGAACGTCGTTATTGGACGATTCTGCAAAACCACCGATTATGCTCGGTATGGTTAAGGTTAGGGATCATAGTTATGACATATATATATGGTTAAGGAATGGTGAAGCAACTAAAACACTTAGGCATGGTTAGGGAAAGATCGTGGTGCTTGTGATGCATGGTTTGGTGCAGACATTCATGGTCTTGCAAACTTTGGTGATCCCCTGACTTTTAATCCATCATCAGGTCAAAATTTCAATTAGTTAATTAAGGACATCAGTGTGAGCTGTACTTTGTCTGTGTTTAAAGCAACATTATGCAACTACAGTATTTGAAATAACGGCTTCAAAATCATTGTGATGGCACACTGACTTGTAACAGGGAGAATGGCGCCTTTTTCATTCCCACTCTGCGCCCTGAACGCCTGTTCTTGCTCTATGTAACTCGGGTTGAGCGGGAAAGAAGTTAGTAACGCTTTATGGCACTACGTCACACACGGGTCCAGCTCGGTATTCTCCGTACGGACATCATGGCAGAGGCCAAGAGACCGAAGAGGACGCTGACGGAGGAAGCTAAAGAGAGATTGGCCAAGCAAGAGGCCGGACAGAATAGTAAATCTGGCTGAGTAATATTAACCGGCTCGCTGTGTCTTGAGTTGTTGCACTTGCTTTATGTTTGGCTGTTAGCAAAGTTGCCAGCCCACCAAATCCAAATCCTTCAGCTTGTCAACAGATGTCCATGAGGGGGAGCTGCACTCTGAAAACTGTAGGGGGCGCCAAGTCGCACAAAATACCAATTCTTGCATAATGTTGCTTTAAGTGCTACTTTGCAATGATGATGTTTAATCTGTACAGAGATGAAAACCAGTACCACAGAGTACATCTTCTAAATAGTTCATGCCTACATGTTCAGAAAAAAGAACCTGTAGACTCTGTTTCTTTATTAATAAAGAAGTTGTTGTTTGTTTTCAGCAGTGAGTGCAGGTAAACCCGGGTGTGTTGGAGTAGAACCAGGCTGAACACTGAAGATTTTGGGGCATTTTGTCTTTTTCTTTCTAGAATGAGAAAAGAAGATCTGCAGTGACGGAGGCTACGATCCGGATTAAAGGAGGAAGGTAGAGAACAGCACTGACACACTCAGGGTTAGTTGTTCAATTCCCACCGACTGGACTAAAAAAGCTATCCACCCACAGTTTAATATTGTCTTCATGTTTTGGCAGTATGAAGACAGCAAACCGGATGATCATTATTTTCTGTTGGAAGATGACAGTAAACTCTGCCAAAAATGCATTTTTCCAACTTTTACCTTCTACAACAGTGTAGGAACAAAAAAAATTTGCCAAGACAGATGCATGAACATACGCTCCTGAACCTACTCCTCATCGCCTCCTAGTCTGATGAAGATAAAGCAGATATTAAGCAAGTGATTTAGTTTTTTCCCCAAATGACCGTTTTGGAGCATAGACAAATGTTTCTCATTTTCTGAAAAGATGATAAATTTAGATTTGGCTGAGTTATTCCATTTCTCTGCTTAGCTTGCGATTCATTTAAGGATCTAATACATTTTGCAAAGAGCACAAAAAGATTGAATAAAGTCTGATCTCTGGCTGGTCCCTGTCATACAAACGCTCTTCTCTCATTCGCTTTTCTAATCAGTCCAGCTGGAAAAGACTCTGCAGTCCATCTTAAAATAATCTGAGTTTTCTTTCTGGTTCTCACTGGAAAGTCGACAAACATTTTTTGAGGTTCTTCCTTTTAATGTCAGTCACCACTTTCAGTGAGAATTGATTTGACATCTAGACGTCTAAGATAAAACTCAGCCAACAGTCCTGCAGTGAATCGTACCTTTATGGAGGTTAAAGTGTTCTGGTTTTGTTGAAATTGTTTTGAAGTGTTGATTTAACCGTATGGTCATTTTGGAGGTTTTGTGTTGCTGTTAAATTGAATTGTGTTTTACAGAGAGGTATTTCTGATATTTAGTGTTCCGTCATTGATATAAAGGGGGTTTATAACTAGTTTAAACAGCAATAAATGGCCCTATTTTAGTGAGAAACATGTTAAAACTAAAATGTTTTTGAATAATTGGTTATAAAAGTTGTAATCTAGACCGGTGGCTGAAAAAAAAAGCAGAAGTGTAACCAACACAGAAAGTAACCTTGTCAAAATAAACGCAGAATGTCTAAAAGAAAGAAAGAAAGAACAGAAACTCGAACACTGAGGAAACTCCATCAAACGGTGGAAGTGCAAATCAAATCGAGGCTACAGGTGGTGCTATCGGTAACCTCAACGTCAGGACGTCTGCAAATCTGCACGGAGGCCGTGCAGACTGGGAGTGTCACTGAGACCTTTGAGCCTTTTCTTTTTAGGGTTTTTCTTGTGAATCAGAATCGACTGCTGCACAAAACGGTCATCTGGTTTTTAAACTCAAACCAAACGCATTTTCACATCAGAGTCTGCAGCTCTGGACCACACTGAAGAACACTGTGGACCAAACATAAAGTGGATTATCATAATTCTGGCTTTATGAGGCAATAAGCTCCCACTGGCTCTCACATATCATCTTTCTCCTTCTAAGCATGAATCCTTGTTTTCGGGGTTGTTTACTGTAGTGTTTCATCCTGTCACACTTCACAAACCACATCACAGACCTTTTTCTTACATAGGAAACACTACGCAGCCTAAATTAACCAATCCCATTTGCCTCTTGTTCTACAGTTTCCTCTATCCATTTTTTCTGAAGAACATTAGAAACCTCTTCATCATCAGCAGCACTAATCGACCCTCTCAGCCTCACAGTGTGTGCCTGGATGTATGCAGAGTAATTATGCAAATGTGAGTGTGCACATGCGTGTTCAGATTTAGTTGCGTGTGTCTCTTGAGTGAGCGCTTCGCACGCAGGAGGAGGTGGAGGAACAACAGGAGGGAACCAAGATGACGAGAGTCAAGGATTTTAGATAAATGATGGAGAGGAGGAGAGGGGCGGAGAGAAGAGAGAGGAGTGGGAGAAGAGAGAGGCAGAGAAAAGAGAAGTGCGCTACGAGATAGAAAGATGAAAATAGATAAGAAAGGCACATCCTGTATTCAGCACACTACAGAGAGAGAGATGAAACAGAGAGAGGGCAGACAGAGATAAGCCGTGAGATAAACAGAGTAGGAGAGGCTGAAAGGATAGATTGTACTGCATGTCAAGGATATTTGTTTTCTCCTAATTATTTATGCATTCACATTGTTTAACTTCTGTTAATGTAAAGTCTGTGAGACTGTTCTCACCAGAAAAAAAAAAAACTTTCAACAACTAGCAACTCTTTAATTAATTTGTCAGAAATAGTATGACGATACCAACTGGGTAAAGCGGCATGTAGTGCCTTCCCCAGTTACATGGTGTCTGTTGGTTTGTGGTTATTTGACTAATTGCAAATTTGTTTGGGAATATGCACCACTGAAGCACAATATCATATGAAATGCCTAAAGAAAGGTCCTGTGTTATTAATCTATCATGATGTACAACCGTGTCAAAATGTGCATGATGCATATTTCTTAAATGGTAAAAGCACTTTTAATCATAAAACAGACCTACTGTATTTAACCTTTACATGGGTTGTTCTGGAAGACGCCAACAAACAACGTATTTAGTTTTATAAGTATATACGGTATATGGACTCTTTGAATAAACACAAATAACAGCAGACAAACATCTGGACATCAACTGTCATAAAAGAAAAATGAACATAAGAGACATGAAATGCAGCAAAAGTAAGAAAAAGGGAGAAAAGATCAAACTAAACACTAAATGAAGATATAAATAATGAAAGAGAAAGACAAGAATAATATGTTTGTGTGTGTAAAAACATGTTTCACCAGCAAATTGAAGCCATGTATTTATATAGTTGATCAATGCACAATACAAAATGTGCCAAATGTTGGCTCTTCCTCCCAGTCCCAGTATTCATGTTAATCTGTCTGTGTATTAAAATGCACATTCCCAATTTAAATCTACTTTATTTCACCAAGAGAATCGACCCAGTATCAATACTGGGTTTTAATAATGTATTTTAAAATTAAACAATTAAAACATATCAAACAGCTGTAACAGTTTGAACAATCTGTCAATCAAATGTCCAGATTTCAGTTCAAAGCCTGTAGACTGAAACCTGGAAATCTGTTTGTACATTCATGCAAATACTGCTTAGTTGATTTCCCATGGAGAAGACGGAGAAAAAACATGTTTGAAGAGAGAAAAGACGAAATAAAAAGAAAGACTAAGGTGCCAAGACAAGGGGAGCTAAAATGACAGCTTCGGAGATGGAGCTGATAACAGACACACAGAGGGAGTGCAGCCACTATTTTCCCATCTTCCCTTGCAGAGCATCCGGAGGGTCAGGGCCTCAGAGGATTTGTTGTTCCCAACAGGCCGACGCTGCCAGCCCTAATCAGCCTGGACAACCAGACCGCTCGGCCAAGGTCCAGGCAGGAGGCAAGGTCGAGACAGCTGTCGCGAGAAAATGAGTCTACCAGAGCGAAGTAAAGAAACCACAGCGACCAGCGGCGAGCCTCACAGGGCGTCAGGGTTCAGTGGAGCACTGATAAATGACTTCAAGGCTGCTTCCTTTGTGCCTTCAGACCTCCAGACTTAACCAGGTAGACAGCTAACAGTCACAGGAACGTCGTCACGGCATCAGTCCAGCACTAAAAGACTGAATCAGAATCATTTAGCTGCTATTTTGCATTTAAAATTCAATAAAAATGCAGCTGTTTTTTTAACCTTGCAGCCAGTATTTGGTCATCTTTAGTTAAAAACATATCTACATATTTACACAGACATGATGAAATGATTTATTAAATGTATGTGTAGGTGGACGCTTGATTGTGAAGGCAAATGTCAGCTTATATAACGGACTAGTTTGTGTGTGTGTAACATGCTAGATGAGACTTATTGCTCAGCCCTCCCACTCTCAGAGTGTTGTTGTTTTTCATTGAAATATGTCAGCCAATCCAAACCACATTTTTTAACAGCATAAATGTCATTTAACAGAAAGTTAAAGTTGGAAACGTTAAACTGCAATCTGCGGCATTTCCACACTAGTTAAAGACATGTTTAACTTTAACTTCACCCACCCACACACATACATAAAGCTTTAAAAGATGAAATCTCTTCTTTGTGTTTGCAGGACAGTTTCCTTGCTGAGCTGCAGTGGAGCGACAGTAATGTAATGGTGGTAATAACCCCTCATTGCACAGGGAAAACACCTACAGTAAGTAAGTCTAAGTTGAACCAGGAAGTCTGTAAACTGTGATACATGTTTGGTTTTTATTCTAAATAAGTTTGGCTAACATAGAGGTTTGTTTAAACTCTCATGATCTAACTGCTCATGTCTGTCGCCCGTCAGATGTCCTTATATTTCCTCATCACGCTGCGTTCCCAGACCTCAGGAAAATACTGAGTGTTATTATAATCGAGACCAAAGATAGATGGTTCAATTAGCTAAATATTTCTTAATTCACTTCCTGGAAAAAACATCAACAAAGCGGTCACCTTTACAAACCCATGAGTTAATTCCATGCATCATTGGCTTCAGTCAAATCACTGCAAAGTTCATTTCCTGTAAAAGTCTAAGGATGTCGAAGTTTTATCATTCATAAAAAAGGGCTGTTAAATTCATACTCAGGAAAAGCCAATACACTCATTTTTAAATTAGACTAATATTATAGCTTAAGTTAAAGCTTTTTGGTAATCTTATTGGATGCACAGGTCAGCGGTAAATGTGGTTACAGTTCAAATATTGTGAACTTTAAGTGCAGCGGTATCAGATGTGAGCTGGGTGCAATGCCCGAGGCAACGCTTCTATGAGGTTCAGATCAGCGAGTCTTGGACTGGACTTGCAGCACGTTAGAAGAGCAGCAGCAGCAGCTTCAGTTCTTGAGGACGCGTTCAGACACAGTATTGAGTGTAGGTCACCCGAGTTTTTGGCAGCGCTCAGAACCCAACAAAAAAAACTGAAGACAATAGATTTGGGGTGTAAAACTACGCTTCAGGGTGCATTTATGCGAGTAGCGCAAGTAAAATGCAAGCTGCTACACGTCCTGTGCTGACTGCAGGATTGTTTAAAATACAACTGTATCTGTTCTGTCAGGCATATGAGAGACACACGACAGCTAAAACAGCTCCTGTGTAGACACGCCGTAAAAAGCAGCATGTATATACAGTATATGTTTATCTGTAGGAAAGACAACAGAAAGGAAATACACAGGATGGCACACGGCTCCCTATTGGATCAAACATAGATGTTTTTCTACGAGATGTCGGTCCTGTTCTGTTCTGAAAGTCTAGCTGGCAGTCTAGTGACATTTTCTGTGAAATATTAGCATCCATCAGATAATGTCACTGGAGTTCATTTTGCACCTGAGTACTGAAGCGTGTTTCTGAAGGCTGACATAAAAAGATATATTTCATATGTGTTACATTGTTTAAATGCGTTTGCACCATGTTGGAAAAACAAACTTCATTTAGTTCACTGTGTAAACAAGATGACACTGATTCTGATTTGAATGTGATACACTTTAAAAACACTCATACAAATGTTCCACGTTAGTCAAGGCCTCAGTGCTGCCTCTGAAAAATACATTCTACTAGATCAACGGATAAAAAAATGCAAACTGAAGGCCAGTCACATTCACTTAAACTCCACTCTGACAATGACAGATTGGTGCTGCTGTTCCCATGGTGCCTGTCTGCACACTGGGTTATTACGTTTCACTAATGCTGCATCTGCTCCAAGCAGGCAGAGCTGCAGCATTTATGCTAAACTGCAGCATAATTTTCACAGAAAAGATGAACAAAGTGGCCTGTCAACAATGAACAACTCCTTAATGGAAGCTTCATTACACTTTGGGATTACTGGATTGTTTGCAGATTCACAGAGGAAAAGGTGGCACGTTTGGGTTTAGAAATGTAAAGCTACAGTGCTGCAAAGTGTAGGGGTCAAAAATATTACGTGCACTGTGAATACAGATACAGTCATGGCAGCCTACAGTAACATGCTTGATTTTGGAAATGATCCTTTTAGATAAACCTATTGAAAATTAAGTTTTAAAAAGATGATTGATGTTAAAACTATGCTGCTGCTCATTCCTACTATGGGTCACAAGGGGCTGGATCCTTTCCCAGCATGCATAGGGGACAGATACTATGTTCAATCATATGGACGAAGTCGGTCCTGCTGTGAAATCTAAGAGTGTCCCTGTCTGCAGTGCTGCAGGCTTAGCTTGTGGGAACTGCCCACAGTTCACGGCAATCTAATGTTAAAACAATTATGAGAATTATGGGGGAGTCCAAAATAATCCGGAAAATTGGCAAGATTCAAGTCTACATGTAAATAACAGCAAGCATTGTGTCTAGTTTTTGTCCTTTGAAGGCATGCTTGTGATTTCTTTTCAACTTATTTCATCCAACAACATTCCTAATAATATGATCCCATTAGGGTATGTTCAGAGAAACCAACACCTTGGTTTGGAAACCTATGTTACTGGTCACAAAAATGACTTTGTTCAGGTCACATGATTCCACAGTGCTGTTCCACTTCTCACAGCAGATAACCAGGACATTTACAAAGTCCAATGAAAGGGTCTGAAGTGGGTATTAAAGAGTCACTGAGCTGCAAACAGCTCATGACAAGAAGAGCTGCAGTTTGTAGTCTGATCATTATTACTATTATACAGAACAGGTTGATGGCCTAGCTGGGAAAATTGACACTGTTTCTGTTGGCTGACCATGCCAACCTGCAGGTCAAAGTTCAATAAAGGTGAACTCTGATCCATGAGTCTGTCAGGGCCACCAAGCTTGTACTGTTGCAGGAGAGTTAAGCTAGGACTTCTGGAACTTTTCAGTCATACAGGCTTAACGTAAACTGAATGAAAGACAAATGAATATTTACAGTGACTGAGGCAAGGGTTTCCACAGCTTTAAACTATCATGCAGTCAGTTAAATTCAAGGTGCTTAAGGTGGACAGGAGGAGGAGGAGGAGGTCTTTCTCAACACAGAATTCGTCAAGTTTAAACTTTCTTGGAAGTTTGAACGTGACAAGTTAAACTCACCAAATTCGCCATTCATCTAGAAAAAAATCCATCTCTGCTGTCATCAAACTAAATTTGATGACACAATAACAGTAGTAGTTTCAAAGATAAAACATATAGTAATAGATTCAGGGGTGCTATTACTATACCCTAACTTTTGCACAACTCAGCTCGTACAGCATCTTCAATAACTTCAGGGCATTTAAACCAAACTTGGCAACATATGGGCTTTGAAGTAGGACAATACTTGGACAGTGACTGATGATGAGAGGAACGCAGATTTAAAAACTGGGCCACAGAGAAACTCACTCTCGATCACAGCTGGGGACAATTCGGAGACTCCAGTTCACCTGGTGAACACGTCTTCAGGCTGTCGCAGGAAAGTGAAGCAAAACAACATTTCTAAAACTTTCTAACAATAGAGAGTACTGTGAGGAGATTATATAAGCTGGTGACCTGAGAGATGCTACATTTGACTAGGTCTGAAGAAGGGAGTTAAATAAATTGACCCTTGCAATTGCAGCAGTACCTGACATACCTGTTTTTTGTTTTTTTTACACACAAACAAGGCTGAGAAGGAGTTTTCATGGACAGACTATTGTGTTATCGCTTTAGAGAGCATCACTGTTTCTCTCTAAATAGAGAAACTGACATTCTGGCTCAAAGAATTTCATTTCTGTTTGTTCTGATCCAGAGAGTTTAGTGTCACATTGTCTAAATGCTGTTTCACTGCTGCTTTCCAGCCCACCAGGAAAAGGATTATGTGGGAACTCAGAGAGATAAATACACACAGCAGTGTATCACTTTATCCACATACCATTTATTGAGTGATGCTACCGCCAGTCAAAACTCAGGGTGGACTGCCCTGCCTTCACCTTTAACTGTCTCAATGGCTTTGGTTCCAGTTTTTGGTGTCTCACAGTTTAAAATCTGTTTCTGAGACCTCTCACCTTGCTGAGAACATTCAGAGGGAAACAGTTTGATTGACACTTCCGATAGAAAACACCAGTTCTCCCTTGCAGTGACCCAAGCTAATAATTTTATCTGGTTTAGTGAACCAAGGTCTAAACACTGGTTTGGAGCACTCCGTGCAGAAGAAGGCGGGAAAAAGGGAAACTGAGCTTCTTCAGCCTAGAGAAAGTGTGACGTTAACTGAACAGTTTCATCATTTATATATCAGATAAACTTGCAGATAGACAGATGGAGTGTTTTTTTACGCATATACAATAGAATCATTTGGAAAAGGGCCAGCAGGGTCCATGAACAATGTCCCAGTCAGGTGTCCAGCGTGCAAAGTCCTAGAAACGTCTGGGTTTAAGCATGTCATGGGGCTTCTAGGGCCCATATAGCATAAAACATTTGACAAATTCATATTCCTGTGACAGAAGGAGAGTTCATCAGCCATCCTTCCCCCGGCAGATCGAGAGACGCCTCTTTAGTTAAACCACTTCAAGAACATGGCCAGTTGCCAAGGGAGGGCAAAGTAATGGAGAAATTACCAGGCTCACTGACCATGTGGCGACTGCATCTTCTTTGCTGGCGACTATAAATGATCACAGGGTCCTTGAAGAGCTGTCAGACTCCTCTTCTTATGCTAAAAGCTCATCATAAATGCCTTAGAAGAAAAAGTCAAAACGAGAAACAAAACATCCACACATACCAATAACATCCTCTCCATTAACAGAGATCTTGTACATGGACACTAGCAACGTGGTCAGTTGTCTGTCCAACATTTTAGTTATATATAAATATTGCATCTGGACATTTATTGGATGGATTGTCTTGAAATTTGGTAGAGACATCGATGGTCCATAGGGATTGAATCCTGCTGACTTTTAGTCTAGTACCTCCAGCAGGTCAACAGGTCTACTTAATGACAGAATACTTCCAAACTGAATGATTAAATTACTGTCAGCACAAAAATATACTAGACATTACTAAACATTAAATTACAGTGTGAGGATGTCAGCATTCAAACAAGCTTTCACCCTAAATGTAACATACTGTAGTAAACGGTTTTTTTGTTTGATGTTTCGACTGCCACTTTAGGTTGTTTTAGGTTATAGCAAAGTTCTTTTAAATGATCCTTATCGCCCATTTTTCCTTTTTGTTTGTGTCAGGTTGATCATATGACACATGTTTTGTGTTGTGTGTTCTATGTTTATTTGGAAGTCATTGTTTTTGATTCCTGTCTTGGCCAGGATTTTATTTTATACCTTGTGCAGCTATGTAAAGCTGACAAATGGCTGACAAAGTCCAGCTTAAGGCTGACATATGCTATATATATATATATATATAGCATATATATGCTATATGCTATATATATATATATGGAGAAATTTGGTTGGTGGTTTCTGTTTCTCATTTATCAACAGGAAACATATTTGTATATAGCCAGAGTTAGCCTCTGGCTAATAAAGTTAGGCTAATTTTCATCTGCTGTCCCTGGCCAGATGTTAGACAGAGGTATAATGAATTTTATGGCCTCATGTCTACAAACTTTTTTTGGATAAACCTGGTACATTCCCACACCACCCCACTGTTTTGAGTAAACAAAGGCTTTTCCCTTTCAATTTTTCAAGGTGGTGTACGAACATGACAGGAGCATTTCAGCCCAGTGGAGCACAGGTTCATCCATCCATTCACTCTATTCATCAGTCAATTCATCCATCCAAATATTCACCTCTCCATCGTTGTGTCCGTGCATCGAAATGTCCATCCATCCATTCATCCAGCTTAATTGCCACCCATCTCCACTCGCCCACAATATCTATTCATCTATCCATCAGTTCAAATGTCTATCCATGTATCCACCCATCCATCTGTCTGTCTGTCTGCTGCTGAGGACATTGGTATGGGACAGACAGCCAACGGTAGGCAGGGAGCCCCCCAAAAAAGATTTTAAAAAAGTGGGAGTTTGTTTGTTGGAAGGTTGTGTGTTTGTGTGCAAGATACTTGGAGAATAAAAGAAGGGGGAAAGAGAGATGGTGTTGAAAAGAGGAGGGTGGTTGGGGGCTGAAAGTGTTTGTGTTTACCACTCATCAGTATTCTCCACCTTTATCCTTCAGCTGTGTGTGTCAATAGAAAGCATCCTCTCTTAGTTTCTTCTTCTTCTTCTCTTTTATTCCCATCATGCCCACCGCTCTTCCTAACCTTTGCTGTGCTAATGTTTCCAGGGGCCTCAGTTTACTCTGTAAGGACTGTTGCAGGCTTTTCCTCTCAGCCGCCATGTTACTGGGATTTCTGAAGAGCAGGGAGTGAGAGAGAATTCAACCCACAGAGGTGCAAGCAGGTTTCCTCCCAAAAATAATAAGAAAATATGGTGAGCTCAAACTGTCGAACACACTACTACACACACTACATTTAACCCCCATTGTATACCATGGCCAAGTAAAATACTTGTTTATGATGAACTGGACGATATCTGCTAAAATCATATAAAATGGCAACTCAAACAGAGATCCAGTCAAAAGTCGAACCATTTTAAATTGGCATATAAGGTACATTAACCTGTTAAGCAACTGGTAACTTCTGCTTGATGCAACATTTTGGTCCAGACTGAAATGTCTCGTAACTTTCGGATAGATTGCCAGAAGAGTTTGTGCAGACACCCACTGTCCCCAGAGGATGTATCTCAATGACTTCAGCGATCCCCTGACTTTTCTTCTAGCACCACCGGCAGGGCTAAATTGTCACTATATCTACCAGATGGACTGGCACAAGGTTTGGTACAAACATTGACTGTTTCAGGAAGATGCTCCTAATAACTTTGGTGATCTTATGATTTCGTCTACCACCACAACTAGAAGGTTTAAACATTTGTGCTTCAGACTGAAATATCTCAACAAACACTGGATGGATTGTCGTGGAATTTGGTACAGCTATCCATGGTCCCCAGAGGATGAATCCTAATGAATTCGATGATCCCCTGACTTTTTCTCTAGTGCCACCATGAGGTTGACATTTGTGGTTCAGAGCGGGGTGTCTTGCCAGCTGTTTGTAAGGATTACCATGCAATTTGGTGCTGATGTTTATGAACTTTGGTGACTCATCTATTGCCATCTTCAGGTCAAACTTTTAATTTGTCCAACACTTTGGCTTATTTATGTAATAGTTTAGATTTCTTTACATCGAGCATTATGGCCTCACAGGGCCTCCAGCGTGGATGTAGACTCTTAGTCTCCTCTATGGGAAGTGGACCCCCTGAGTTGTTCTGACATACTAAAATAATGGATTTCGCTTTTCATATATCAGTACACCTGTTTCATTGCTTACAGCTGTATATTATTTGACATTGGCTCTATTGGACATGCCAAGTTACAATAATACAGTATACATAATATACAAATGAACAAATCACACATCCAGCTGCTGCACATATTAAGTTTCTGAATAGCATAACAACTAATTACATTTTACATTCATGTGTTTACTTGTTTTCTTCTGGCTTAACAAGCGTGACCAATGTGTGCGTGCATCTTATGGAAAGTATATGCAGCTCCCATTTAACTTCTGTTGTGAAATATGAATAAGGTCAAAGTGGCATTAATCTTTAATAAATTGATTTTAAAATGGTTAGAGAGGTGTAAAACAGATGCAAAGAGGCTAGCCTGACCAAAGAGAGCTAGGTTTGCCTGCTTAGTATTCAGAGCCCAGTAACTAGTACCCGTTTAATGCATGAAAAAAACACCTGATAAGCCCTATCTTTCAACTTGTCTTTGGGAACTCTTCATTTGCAAGTTTCGGTTTACTTTGATCACCTGAGCCTTTTTTAATAAGAGTTTCTTTTTGATGCTGCCCCTGAACTCCTGAACAGTGGTGTGTGTGAACATGTATCCCATGATTTAAAGTCATAATCAGATCAGATTTAGACTGAGGTATTAGTAGTGGAAAGGGAGTTTCACTTTCACTTTTTAGCAGATAAAGAAGTCAGCTTGAGGTTAGGAGGGACTCTACTTCAGCTGGGTATTTAAGGTGGTTTGAGGTGAGCCTGAGGGCTTGAGACAGTTACACTAAAGAGACAGACAGCCCAGATGAACCGGCGCAAACACTCATAAATCCTTCCGCTTGTATCAGCCTGTTTGAAAAACCAGATTGTGAGGCAGGTTGTAGTCGAGGGGAAACCCTGCTAACCTCGGTCCACCCACCTTTTCATGTGAGAGGAAAATATACAGCAGAGTAAATAGTCATATACTGACGTAATCCTTTCGAAAACCCAAATTAAAAAACACACGCTTCATGCATTTGTTTGGCAAACTATACTTCACATGTAGTAGTTGACATGTTTTAATTTGCACATTAACATTTGTTATTTACATCTGCCAATATATGTAACAACAGCGTTAATAGCGTCCGAAGTTCCCATTGCAATTCCAATTTTACTACAAAAGACTAAACATAAGCCGTTATCCATAAATAAATGAAAATATATACATTATATCTAGTACATCATATCTTGTGAAAGCCAAATGACAAATCTCTACCCATCAGACTGATCAAATCTACTGTAAAAAGACAGATTAGTACACATAGACCTCATCAATGAGCTGCAGATGGAACAGAAATATAATCATAATTTCATTTGTTTCATATGCATTCTTTTTGAATTATGATAATCTACATGCATGTGGCTGCCCCCTCTCAAACCCCCAGATGCCATTGATTTGCAATTAGACTGACGTTGGGATTCATCACTGGCGATGACTCGCACTCAACACTGTATCTTGGAATTGAAAAGTTGGCCTTTATGTCTCCGTGACTGACTAAAGGGGATCAGCATTGTTATTTAAGCAATATTCCATAAATATAGCATCAGTATAGGATCATTACCACACAGAGAGCTGGAGTTTATGCTGCACATGGATGATCTTTTCCTGGACGCTCACATCAAAAATCATGTTTATTTATGCACTGAACAGATGCCTTTGTATGTATATTCATAATAAGATGCTACCCTGGACTACCGGCGACGGATTCATTTTGTCATATGTGCTGAAACACGTGCCAGTTCTATCAGTCTGAAACAAATGATTATGTATGTGATTACCAAGGAGAAAAAGGGAAATGAAATGTTTAATTTAAACTGCTGGACGCTGTATATTTGCCTGCATGGTTCACTCCCTGTCACACTGCTTCAGGAGAGGATTTCAGTGTTTTCAGTTGGGCGTTTTTGACAGCTGTTATATCTGAAGTACAACCACGGTAAACAAAGATGCAGACATGGATCGGGGCTTTAAACAGCAAACTAATGCAAATAAAAATGCCTCGATTGGCTTCAATTACAATCATGGAATTTGATATGAGAAAAAGTGATAATTTAATCTTATGTTTATCCAAAATCATGTTTGGATTTTTTTGTGTATAGATCTACTGTTTACACATGTTTGTCACTTGCACTGACTTCTGGTGTATTTCCAATTAGGTTTGGGGGTGTTTCAAGGTGAAGTGAGCTAAGGGCTGTTTCAAAATCTGGGGTTTTTGAAGAAAGGTCTGTTTAGGTGAATTTAAGATCAGAATGACAACAACATATCTCTCCCTGTGGCGCTGTGGTTTCCACCTCACTGATCTGCTCCTCCCCTCCTCCTCATCTTACTTTCTTAATTTAATTTAGCGTCTACTTTTTTTTTTCTCTCTCTTTCTTCTACTTCAGCGATTCTTTGCTGTTCTCACCTCAACATCTCTTCTTCTTCAGTGAAGCAGGAGTCTGTGTGTGTGTCTGTGTGGGTGTGTGTGTGTGTGTGTGTGTGTGTAGTTGTTTGTTTGGGCGGCTGTGTGATCTTTGCTTCGTCTGCCTAAATTTGGAGCGTATGAATGTGTTCATGCATGCCTGTGTTTTTAGGGAGCCAGCCTGTTTTGCAAAAAATGCCCGAGGATGTGTGCCTGCATGGACCATGGTTTGTGTGTGTGTGTGTGTGTCTCTTTGGGGACTAGGCGCTGTATTCTGCCCAGTGGGCGAGTAGTGCCCAGACTGGCACCAACCCTGCAGGTAAACTATAATGCCTAGTGGACACAAACACACACACACACACACACACACACACCTTGTGCATATGTGTGTGTGAGAGAGACACATATACTGATGTGCATCTCAGCGATAAGCTCAAGACAATAGTGTGTGTGTGTGTGTGTGTGTAAGTGAGAGAGAGAGACAGACAGTAACTGAGACAATGAGACGCTTGCTGGCCAACAGTATTGTTTCACTGGTAACTTGAGTCGGGCGAGACACAGAGAAAGAAACAGACCTTTAAAACTGCTGATTTTCATCTGCAGAGTTACTACAGTATAAAGCTGTTCGGTTGCTACGCGCAACAGACAGAAGATAAGGTGATAAGCTAAAAAAAATTTAAAAAAAAAGGCTTCCCATAAAGACATAGAAGGAAAACACGAGAGACAAAGACAGAGAAAAGGACAAACATGTATAAAACCCAGTTTATATAATATAATGTAATAGTGTTTAAAACCCAGACATGAATCCACTGAACGAGCACGAAACAGATTTGAGCAGCAAACAACTTGCAACTCTTTGATTTGAGAGCACGCGAGGGCAGATTCACGAGCTCAGAAGGAGTTTCTGGAGCGAGCGAGGACAGAAACACGAGTGTAATCGATGTTTGAGCTGCGTGAGGAAACGGCTTCACTAGTTTCGCACGAACGAGCAGTTTGTCTTCACGCGCTCGCTGTTTGTCGTGAACTAAACTGACCCCGGTTCATACGTACAGACCTGAAGTGTCAGACTCTCTTGGGCCTGTCACGAGCCGGAAGCTTGCAGGTGTGTTTAGCATTTAACAGGTAATTTACATACCCATCTCTGATTGGGCAGTTATTTTCTCCCATTGCCATTATACTGGCATATGATGAAGTCATATTTTCCGAGCGATGTATCTCCATGCACCAGTTTTCTTTATCAGGTCTTAGCTGCTCATTAACAGAGAACTGGGAGCTGTTGGTTGTGACGATCAACTTCTCTTCAGTTTTGTTTGAAGTACTTGCGTAGTAGTCGAGTTGGAGTCGAAAAGAACCGTTTTGCTTCAGAAGGGAAACCAGACGAGATTTGTTATCTCCAGGTTGAGGCTCCTGCGCTTCAGGGGGCATTTTGCAAAAGGCAGAATCTTTCTCAACGTTCCCAGTTCACACCGCCGGGTAACTCGTCAGTCTGAAGTTTGAGCTGATGCCACCAGAATGTTTTTCGAGGTTCATTTCACAATAAATGTCACCCTGTTGTGTCTCCAATATTGAAGTCTGCATGTGTGAACAGGGTGTAAGAATAAAGCCAAAGTAATGGAAAATTAGCTCTGGTGCTATCGAGAGAGAGAGAGAGTGTGTGTGTGTGCATCCTTGTGTTTTGTGATCAGCAGTGTAAATATGAGTGAGAGAGACAGCAGTGTTTGAACAGCCAGGCCCTGAAGCTCAAACACACACTCACACACTTCCTATCTCACGCTAAGAGGACCACACACTCTAACCTACCTATTGATACACAGAAACTTTTGAATTAGTTAAACAACTCAAGTGAAGGATTGGTTGAATATGATTTTTTATTTATTTTTATATTTCATTTATTTTACCAAAATTAACAACTTCCTTTCAAGTTCCAGTTCAAGTTTGAACTTCTCTGAATTACTTCCCAGTATGAAACGGTTATAAAATATGACGAAAATTTATTCTCCTGGCTTTGCACTTTAGTTTTAACAGGTCTGTTTCTCTGAATTACTTCAATTATGCTCATTAAGTATATTAAAATAAAGCATTTCTGCAAATGCATTATAAATGCAGACATATCTTAAATTAATGTTTTATTTTATTTTTTTCCTGAACAAAACATTAAGTGTCCTCACTGCCACCCATATTGATATGCTAACAGGTGCTGCACAGGATGTGATGTGCAGTCATTACTGCTAATGAGTTAATGCTGCTATTGTCCATCGCTTCATTCAATATTAATGTTTCCCAGAAAGTAGCTATCTGCTTATTAACATAGCGGCTCAGAAACTCATCCAAGCTTTAACTCGGCTACTAAACTATCACAGCTGTCAAACTGTTGTTATCAAGCTGCTCGTCAACGGATGGCAAATGGGAAGACACTGAACACCAATTTGCCCCTGATGGTCAGTAACTTGCAGCCATCGGTGTTTGAACAGGTGAATGAGAGGTACATTTTAAAGCACTTTGGATATTTAAATTAAAATAGCCACCTTCTCAGGTAAATATATATATATATATATATATTATATATAATGGTCATCCTCAAGATTTCTGTTTTTCGGGGTGCATGAAGGCGCACGCAGTACGCTTTAGATGACCTGTCAATCAAACTGTGCGTGCAGTTCATTTTTGTTGGATTCAACTTTTGTTGGATTTAACTCAAGCTTCTGAAGGTGATACTGTCTTCTTTATGAAAGTAGGAAAAAACTACCAATGGTTAAAAAAAAAGAGAGAGCGGGATACAATACATTAATCAGTGATGTAAAAAAAGGCCCTTGAGTAAACATTGCATTTAAACCTTTCGTTTCATTTCATGTCCTTCAAACAGGGTGCGGGGTGGGGTGGGGGGTGGGGGGGGGCAGAAAACAGAAGGAAGGGAAATGAGTGAAAGAACAAAGACAAAAATAAAAGTTATAGGAGAGAAAAATCTGGATTTTCTCTAATAGCAGAGCTGAACTCCCTTGTGACTGTGTTGATTACAGCCCACTGAAAAGACTCATTAAACCTGAGTGAGGTGCTGCTTCACAATGTGTGTGTTTTGTTAGATGTGTTGTTAACTGCCGTCATGAAGGTCTGATTGAGTTTTACAAAAGCATGTAATCATATACCGCAGGGGCTGGAAGCAAAGCACACCTGGAATAAATGGAACGCTAACACGCACATACGTACATCCCATAAACTCTATTACTGTCCATTCATCATCATCCCAGTCAGTTGGGTTCAGTGCAGAGTGGTAATTGCTATGTGCAGCTGGGAGAGAGAGTCTTAATGACGAATGTGTAGTGGAGATACATTCTGTGTAGTCCTTAATAAGTGTTGCATTGCCTACATTTTATTTTTTTTAAATGCAGTGCACAGGTTTTTGTGTGTGTGTGCTGTGCATATAGATGATAGGCCTGTATAGCTTATTTGCTGCCTTTAATTACTGTTCAAAGGTAAGTTCAGTGGCAGCATGCTGGTGCAGAGGGTGGATACTCAGCCTCGGTGCATGGCAGGAATCAAGAGGGAGCGGCTGTTGAACTGAATGTGCATTTAAGTGCAGTGTAATCATCTGGGCTTGCGCTTATTGCTCGCGCTCCAGAAGCCCACGCTGCTTGGACCGGTCGCTGCCCGGTTGCTGAGAATCACGGATTCATCGGACGCCAAATCCACACAGAATAACTACGCGTAGGTGTACAAAATTATACGGCATGAAAACAGCCCATAAGCCACGATACACACAAAACACTACTTACTCTTCCGCTGATGCTAATAGTTATTTATCCGTATTTTGAGACACCCCCAAGAGCTTGAAATTTTGTTGAAACAACAGATTTCTTTTAAAGGTAGAATTAAAGACATCAAGATAAGGACAGAGACAAAACTCCAAAGATAGAAGACAGGTAATTATGCTCCCATGTAGTAACAAAAAAAAAAATGGCATAAGAAAAATAACATATTTACAATCTTATATAACATACAAGTAAACAACAATTAAAAATTGCACAGAATCTACTGAACACCTGAAAAGTGAACTGATGCTGCGAATGAAATGACAAACTAACTAACTGTGCAATGAAAAGCTGAAAACAATAAGACATATTTAACGCAGGTATCTGCGTGCGTGTGGGTCTGAATGCACTGTGGTAATTACCCAGAGCTTTGATACAGTACACTCGTACACACTCACAGTCCGACACAGCGGGCCATTGTTCCTCTGCTCGTCTAATTAGACTGGAGGCTTTGGAAATGTGAAGTGGGCCACTGAGGAGAACCGGCTGGCCAGCAGGCAGGGTGAACGAGAGGCCGGCACAGAATGTGGCGTCCTCATAGTCCCGAAAAACTGCGATTAAACACAGTAACCTTGAGAAGTTACATAAACATGCAATGCCTCGCATTGCATGTTTAT
Organism: Maccullochella peelii; assembly: GCA_002120245.1. Classification (NCBI taxonomy): domain Eukaryota; kingdom Metazoa; phylum Chordata; class Actinopteri; order Centrarchiformes; family Percichthyidae; genus Maccullochella; species Maccullochella peelii. Next base: position 161,331 of record LKNJ01000339.1, on the reverse strand, counting down.
GTAACTTCTCAATCCGTGGACCACTCTAGTATGAAGTGACCATCATACTGTACTAAGTTACAATAGATGTGACTGTGCTGGTATCAATAGGTGTTTTTGGACTGGAGGAACTTTTTCATAGTTGTTAGAACGCCGTCGGTACTCTCCCAGCACAAGAAGAACCTTGAGTGACGTAAGTGTGCGTCGATTGGTCGAACACATGAGCCAATGCAGCAATGTTGCTATACCAACCGCTGGCCGGCTTACGTCACTTCAGCGTTCCTATTAGCGGTGTGAATGCAAACAGGAAAAAAAGGCCTTGAAGGTCTGTAGTTCTCGGGGGAGCTCCCCAGTGATCTGAAAACGCCTAATGACAATGACCCATACAGATATTAATAGGTATGGCTACATGATAAAGGGTGAGCACAGACTGGGAAGACAGTGGACACATTTAACAACACTGCAAACCCAATACAGCACACAGTAGATCATTTAACAAAGCAGGAGACATTCAACTCATTAAAGGTATGGACACACTGGGCCTCTTAACCGACAGAAATGCACAAATATGAGGCTCTTAATCAAAGACAGGCACACGCCAGGGCTTTTAATAAAGGTATGGATGAGGCTATTCATCAGAAGGTATGGGCACACTGGGTCCCTTTATTAAAAAGGTGCTGATGCCTGCTGCCTGCTGCAACGTAAACACAGGCACATTACAGGCTCTTTGTCAAAGGTGTGGACACATAGTACCGTAGTAAAAGTACGGACAAGGCCAGTTAATGCTGAAATAGAAAAGTTCACTCATCTTTGTCAGGTTCTTTTTTCTTCTATTTATCGAACACGACACTTTTTGAAATCTCTTCAATGGCGTTTTCAAGGTTTCACAGGAACGGTTTGTTCGGCACGAGTGAGTCGTTTGCACATGTTTGCAGAAGGTAACTAAATAGGTGGTGACGAGGTTATTTTTTAAAAGCAGCTCAGTAGAAAACATGAGAGGCTTTTTCCTTTAAACTGGCTGAGCTGGTGGATGCAGGTGAAAAGCTCCACTTCATGAAGAGGTGATGCAGACCAACAGGGAAGATTTTGACTTTTCTATTACAGATTTCAGTCAGAACCAGCGGGCTGAGTGTCAGAGACCGGGAAGGGAAGTATTCAGAGAGACTAACACATAATCATATGGTCATTTCAAACCGTTGCATTCACTGACAATAATAAAAACAGAAACTGAGCAATCTTATCCTTAAACTAACACTTAATTCATTGAACAGATGTGGCAGTGTGATGTATTCTAACTGGCATGTGATGGCATGGAAGTTAAAACTTAATTATTAATAACCAATGTTCAATAGCAGTATATCATCCAGTGTGCACCACAGTAACCAGAACAAGGCACAAGTAAAATCACAAACGGGTCAAATGATATGAAGCAACATGAGACATGATGAAACAGAACCCCACTTAATGCCCTTCAGGCGCAAATAGTTGGCGAATGAGAGGCATTTTTTCTATGTCAACAAACTGCAAAACCTTTTAATTAAGAGAACATATTTAATAAATATATATCGGAGTTACTGCAGAGCTATTGCATTGGACTGCTTAAGATTGTCAAGGTGAACCTAATAAACCAGACCGTCGTCCCCAAAAGTTAGGCGGCGGCCTCTAGTGGCCGTAGTAATTATGACGGGAGCAAAGGAGGAAGTCAGGTGAGGTGGTATAAAGAGCGACAAAGTCCACATTGGGAAGGGAGGAGGTCAGCGAAGATGGGTGGAGGTCTCGTGTGAAACCAAAAGTCAACGTTGACTCGTTTTAACTTACGTCAGATTGTAACGTTACGTGTATGTGTATTATTATATATGTATTATATATGTTGTTTTTTGTCGTTCAGGTATGAGGATGGTTCTATTAAGTATTCTAGTCTTTATGTTATGGGGCCTTTGCAAATAGATGCTTTTATTCAAGGCTCCAGCAGCTGTTTATACCAATTTAATATTTTCCAGGGCTATTAAGCTCTTAAGTGGCCCACCTTCATGATTTATGACTCCTTAATCAAATCCATTGAGTCCAAATCAAATCTATTCAATCACTGTGGGGACACGGAGATGAAATGAAGGAGAGAGAAAAACAAAGATTTTAAAGGCACTGAAACAAATAGGCTCAAGCAAAAGCATTAAGAGGGTGATTTCATTTAAACAAACAATGTATTTCTATGCTGCATTTAGACTGAAGAAAAAAATTAAATTGCAAGGAAAATAAATAAACAAGAAATCATTTGTGGTGCTACTGAGCCTGCTCTGTATGAATGGATGGAGTGTGTAATTGACGGATATGCACGTATGTCTCAAAGAAAAAGCACCTAGCATTGGTGAGTAACTTAAGACATAAAGATTGCAGGATCTGTCTCTTAGTTCTTCAAAAAGAAACGGGCGTGCAGACGTATTTATAGTTATAGAGTTTGAGCAGTTTGTCCTTATTTGCTGGGTCAGTAGCAGTTAGTGATGAGGTCAGCGTTAGCCGGCTCAGACAGCTAAAACTAAATCAGACACTAAATCTTAAAGCAACATTTAAATGCACAATTTTAATTATTCTGCTGTGGCTTTGATCCTTTTACTTAAACAGAGGATTTGGTTTCCTACCTGTCTGTCTTCCATCTATTAACCTGTCTATCTGTCATGGAAATTTCCATTGTCTGCTTACCTCCATGTCCATCTGTCTACCTGTGTGTGTGTGTGTGTGTGTGTGTAGGTATGTGGGACACTGAACATACGCTCAAGGAACAGAGCGCACACACACATTCCACACAGCAGGACAAAATCACACACCCACACACACACACACACACACACACACACACACACACACACACACACACACACACTGTTGTTGTGGGAAGGTCAGTCTGGCTGTGTGACTGGATGCCGGACGGTGGCTGACAGGTGTCACACAGCACCAGGTAACGCACCTTGTTTTGTTCTTTATTCTTTATCATTAAAACTCAGCTTAACGAGCACAGGAGGAATCCCTTGATATTTTGGATTTGGGATCAGGCACTCTCTTAAGCACCGTAAATATTCTTATTTTTATCATAAAAGACCTTAAATAAATACAACCATGGATTATTCCAGCATTACATAAAATACATAAACACCATGTCAGAACACTGAATATTCCGAACATTACATTAAACAGTAACTTTCCTTACTGCTCTCCCACAGCAGTTAAACATGTTTCGCCTCATCTCAAACTTAAACATACAGCATTTAGTCTGACATTCAAACATAATCTCTCTTTGAACTGTTAATCCAAAATAAAAGCCCTGTTTCTTTACCACTGAACACTGCGGCTGATGACTTACGAGAGCAAGTCAGCAATGACACAAAGGAGGAGTCCATCTTTCCCAGAATACCTTGTGATTGCTCACCGTTTCCTGTACCAATCATGTCAAGTGATGCAAAGATGAATACTGTTATACTTTGAGCATGACTTGTTTTTGAAATTGACTTGTTAGCATTCCTCTGTGTAAATAACTCATTTTGTTGTCCATCAGATATTCAGTGTGCTGAGTGGATAATAACACATTTAACTCAGAGAGGGAGAGGTTCATGTTCCATAAGAAATACAAACTGAGGCATTTTATATGTAAATTTGTCGAGATGTTGCATTGTTTGCCAACATTGTCACGGCTCTGAGAAAGCAATGAAATATTCTAGCACAATGTTACAAGCTAAGTACAATCCACACATTTATGCATAAAATGGCACAACTACACCGAGGATGCGTGGTTAACGAAAAGAAGCATTCACAGTGACAGAAACTAAAGAACTGACATGTGACTGACAGCAGCCTCTCCAGTCTACAAAAGCAGCTGGTGATGCTGAGACAGAGACTGATAACAGAAAATTGTCTTCAGGCTGTGCTTGCTCACAGATAAAATGCTTTTCAGCATTGGCCTCCTTGTTCCCTCCACCAGCCTTGAATGCTGAATGTCCCTGAACTCACCACCAAGAAGAGTTTTTATAAAAAACGGGTCCTGCTCATGACTGCTTTATCTCACAGCAGTAATGTAACTGAGACCAAAAATTAAGAAAACAAAATGTTCTCGGTGAAGATCTCAGTAAGTTTTAAAGTTTAAAGAAAGCACTTTTATAGAGGAGTGAAAAGAACCAGAAGGCTGGAAATCAGTCTAAAAACTGATTTTCAATCTGTATGTGGCTTGTAGATGATGAGCAAAGACACAAACCAACTACGGTCCTTTAAAGGGTCAAGAGGAGGAAGAACAGAGAGATGAGAAGATAAGATGAAGAATAAGGAAATGTGCAAAGAAAACATGACAGAAAAAAGAACGAGAAAGGAGAAGAAGAAGTGTAAAGAGACAGAAGAAGAAGACATGATAGTAAAAGTAAAGAGGAAAAGAGAAGTTGAAAGATGAAAAGAGATGAGGAGAGAAAGGAAGAGAGGAGTGTAAAGAGTAAATAAAAAGGGGAACAGAAGAGATGGAGAAGTAGAAAGAAGTGAAGAAGAAAAGAAAAGAAGACACAGAGATAAAAATAGGGTGTGTGCAGTGAGCTGTCAGTTCAGCTGGATACATCAGTCCAGGTGTTGTTACTGGCCTGGAGCAACCAGCATGCACCTGTCTGTCTCTCTCTCTGTCTGTCTGTCTCTCTCCGTTTGTGCTGACGGAGAGGAAAAGTTCTCACTTAAACAACAATGAATAAGCCCAGAGGGGCTGACCTTCCACTGACGGATTAAGACACAACATCAACAATAAAGGCACGCTGGCACACAGAGATTAGGAAAGAATACGCACACACACACGCACGCGCACACACACAGACAGACCTCCTCTTGTCTCCTTCACCTCCAGCCTATCATCAAACAAATCATCAGGTACTCGAGGAGGACATAAAGGGGCTTTAATGGAGACAGAGTGAGTCTTTGCTGGTCTTTTGCTTTAATGGCAATTATGAAAAGTTGCACAGTCTGAGGTCGAGGGGGGAGAGAGAAAAAAAGACAGCATTAAAGACCCAAAGAGACCCATTTCCAAACCCATCCCTACCCACTAAAGATGGATTTATTGTTCTGCTTTAAGAGGTGACGGTGTAGCAACAAAGCCGCTGCAGGCTAGGTTGTAGCTGACATGCACCTCCTCGAATATGGAACTCCGCCTCGAGGCAATGGCGGCTACAGAGATATATACCACACAGACAAAAATATGTGGATACTCAAACATTACACCTATACAGGATAGTAGAACAGTGATTCCCAAACTATGGACACTAACACAATTTGAAGTGTAATTCCAGTATTTTTAATCCTGGGCCTCATTTTTACAAAATTTGGGGTCTAAATGACTAACTTTTTGTACTAAGGTACAAAAAGTTTTGGAATTGGTCCAGTAGATTGCCTCAGCCTTAACCCTAACCAGAAACGCCATCATCTTCCTGCAACAACGCAACCTCTCACGAGATTTCAGAGCGAGACTTTTCCTTAAGCGAGACTTTCTGTTTCTGGTTTAACAAAAAGGATCTTACTCTTTAACAAAAAGGTCTGTCTCTGTGGGGATCCTTTCCATAATGCTGTCAGACACTTACAGTAACAGTCTGAGCCAGAGTCAGTGGTAAAAACAAGCACTTTTAGTGGACGCACTTTGACGGGCGCAGTTGCCCCAAAGGATTACGTTGCAGCCCGTTTTGCGGCTGCCGGCTGAGGCGATCTACTGGACCAATTCAAAAACTTCTGGTAACTATAAGTCATTTAGACCCCAAAATATGTAAAAAAAAAAATAGGGCCCTGGTTTAAAAATTCCAGAATTACCCTTTAATATTTATGCAGCTATGAGTAGTGCCTCTGTTTCCTCAGTGCAATGAATTGTGGGACAAATCTGGTATCCATACCAACATCATTGTAGTGTTCACACTGGAAAAAATGTGCTTAGAATTAATTTGTAGTGTGGGAGTGGGACAGCATTTGACCCGCTACAGCTTGCATAATGTTCTCTAAGGAGCTGCTCCAAAAAGGAAGTGAGCATTCGTCAGCCAACACAGACTCGGTAAAAGCAGAGCTGTCCCTTCGTGAAAGATCCAGTGCGTAAATGTGTAACTAAAGCCTGCAGCTCAGACGGAGCGGCGAGACGTTTCTCTCTGGAGAGACACCTGATTCTGTCACCGCTCACTCATGTGACGTACACGCAAGGTTAGGAGGAAATGAATCAGCAGAAAAAGGCTGAAAAACAAGAGAACACATAACTGATGGGAAAATATAATGACTGAGGAAACCGTGTTTTTGCTTTGTGTACAAGGTTGTTGCTCTATAAATAAAGATTATTATTATTATTATTGTGTTGGGCAGCGGGGAAGGTCACTCAGCCGTAAGCTTGGAATTGAAATCTCAATGACAGCAACAGCTGCTCTGCCAAAGTGTCCTTGAGCAAGACACTGCTGTTTTTCGACTTCATTGGCTAAATGTCTAATTTCATTCAGAATTTGCTGCTCATACAAAGAGAAAGAAGACAAATGTGGCGCAAACAAGCCTCGAGAAGACAGTCCTCTACCTAAAAAATGTGTTGAGAAGTGCAGAGTGAAAATAATCACTGCTGCTTCATATCTACATCTCCATCTCTGTAGACGATTGTTTCTCAGCAGATGAATGTGCTGTGAAGATGTGGAGGCGGAGAATACTTTGAGCAAAGGAGGAAACACATCTTGATAATGAATAGTTTCACTGCGCTATTGTTCTTCCAAGAGCCGTGAAATCAAAACCTGGAGAATACAATACCTGCACTAATAACAGACTTCACAAATTTATTGTCTCCATTGCGTTTATTAAATCCTCCTTTATTTTTCTACCGCTTCTCCTTCTCTCTTCATTCATTTATTCATCCCCTGTGGTTTCTGTTGTAAGCCAGTGGAGATGATCATTTTCTATGCGCTTTAGGTCTCTGAGCGTAGGTTCCCATTAGCAGCAAGCTAAAATCTGTCACAGACTGAGAGGCTTTTGTTCGGCGCGCCTGCTCCTTGCCATTGTTCAACACGGGGACTCCTATCAGTAAGCAAAACCCTCTAAAGCTTTGCGGCAAAGCGATTCTCTAATGTGGCTACATGGTTTTGGAAAGAATAAATCTGAATAGATTCAAAATGATGAGAGCTGAGAACACAAAAGAATACAGAATGTATGTATCACACACAGAGATATGAGGCAATATGGTTCACTGAGTTATTCCTGGAGCAACCGTTGGTTTTCTCAGCTTCTGTAGAAGAAATGACAAAATCGCTCAAATCATCACCAATCAACATGCTTTAGAAGCAAAGACAAGGAGCTTCTTATATAGAAATACTGATACTTTTCCAACTTGCATACCAGCGCAAAAAGACTAAAAAACTTCTCAAAGAGTCTCAAAGTTTTTATTGTGTCTGCATAACATGACTGCTGTATGGCACGGCACGGCATCCCAGCAGTCACAGGCGTTTGGGATGAACGTCTTTCCAGTCTATATTTTGCACCTCTTGATGGTTGGGGACAAAATTAACAGATATTTTCCCATGATAATTAATTGATTAATTGCAAAACCTTTTGTCAAGCAGTTCATTTTTAATAAACTAATCTAGGTTTCCCTGAAAGCATCTCTAAAGTACTTTAAATATACTTAATTGTTTTTTGACTACTAGGGGGCAGAAAAGCCCCAAATCTAAATATCAACTTATCCAGCATGTTAGCAGCTGCCTACTTATGTGAAGGAATTTTCCTTCTTTAGGTTAAAAGGTAACAGGACACAGTGGTTGGCATGCAATGACGGTGACCTGACATACAACGTGACTTTTGTTAACTTAAGCATAGGTTCTTGTTTATCCAACACCCAACAGAATCCTCACACATCTTCAGCTGGGTGAGTAATAACCTTATTTGGACTTGTAGTGAATCTCGTACGTCTAGTACAGGGTTAAATACTCCTTTCCAGGAAGTAACCTTCAGAATTGGGTGGCATTTCACAGTGTTCACTTGTACTGCTCATCTCTATTCTCCTCGATCGAGCTTCAATAAACACTTCGGCGTAAGACACCCAGGTCTCCTGAAACTTCTTCATTCACGAGTCGACCAGCTTCCTGATTTCTATCACAACTCATAGATCCAACAGAGAGCAGCATGACCATCCCCTTGGAGATGTGTTTGTGTCTACCTGATGAATTTAAGTCCAGTATTCACTCCCCTTTAGCTCTGGTTTGGCTCTTTGGCTGCTAGATGGTCCACTTTCTTCTTCTTTCTGGGCAGGTAGTGTACAGTGAGTTTATCAGAGCTTGATTGGTGGTTGATGAGAGTGCTGAGACTGAACCATACAGTTATTGTGCTGTAAACCAAAACTATGAGCTGAAAAAAAGCTGTGCAGAGTTTGATTTACTGTAAATATATAAAAATATTGATTTGTAAAGGTAAGGTGATTAAAACCATTTGGATATGGACAGGGAAAAGCCATGGTCATGAACAAATCATAAAAATGTTGATGCCAACTGATGATCAATGATTTGATGTTGTGAACCTCCAGCACCTAAACTTTAGTTACTTCCTACGATAACGCAAGCAGAGACATGACCAAGACAGAACATTAACATGCTCTTTCACTCTGCCAATGTTTGGTATTTAAAAATGTTTTGCTTGTTAAATAAAATATCAAGGTTTGACACGTCAGCCACGACAGAAAAGTTTAATTTTGGACCCTCACAGGAATCCTCGATGATGGCTGACTGTTGCTCTGGGACGCTTCTTTAACGCAGCCGAAAACCCATTCAGTCAGCAACGGGGAGGCTGATTTTGTGAATTGAGCAATTGGCATTAAAATTGCCGTTTGTGGCTATTGTCTGAACGCGCTGCTCCTCTCTGGGGAGCCGACTCGGTCCTCGTGCATCCAGAATGTTTACCAACTGAAAAGCAATCACAGCGTGAAAGAACGAATCCTGTGATACATTATACATGACGGGAGATGGAGAAATAAAATCCTTCCTAGACACTGTCATCAGCCAGAGATAGACAGACAGATGGATGGATGGATGGATAGATCTTATTCCCAGAAGATGAAAACACATTCAAGGCTAATAACATTTCAAGGCTAATAACTTCACTTCACAAGTTATTTCTTAACAATTACAGCAGTCACTCACTTTAATCTTTAAGGTCTTCATCAGGGATTCCCTAAAAGCCTCTTTAAAGTAAAAGAAAATGATTGCCTTTAAACTTTTTATAGTGACTCTTCTCCTATCTGTAGTCATATTCACGTAGCTTTCCAAGGCTGTTTCCTGTAACGTTTTGATTTAGGTAATATAAGTAAAATAGTGAGCATCATTTCTAAATCTTAAAGTTTCTAAAAGTTCTCATTACATCCTTTTTAAAGAAACGATACACCAGCAACAAATGAGGCAAGAAGTATTTACACCCCCATCCCTGTTCACATCCCAAAGCCCATAAACGCTATTAGCCTGTGATGGAACCACCCAGATACACCATCAGAAGCTATCCACTGTTATTTTCATTGCCTATTAAACCATTGTTACTGCTTTACAGCTGCTGCAGATAGTCGCCGTGTCCTCGTCTCTGCTTTAAGAGGCAGCAGAAATGTCCTTGATATTTATTTATTTAAAAGGATCCCAATGGCACCAGCTAGTCTTCCTCGGATCCGAAACTCCAGTGCACCACATTCATCATGCAGATAATACATCACATTTGTGTTACGTTAGGTTCATCACACAACACCTAATTAGTCTCATGAATTAGTCTCAGGGGCCATCACCAGGGGAAACAGATCGTCGTTGCTCATCAGGAGGCTATATGTACCAATACACAGACACACACACAGGACAGAGACAGGACAGAGACAAAGCAACAGGTAGGCATGAGGACATCCATGCTTTATTTAAAGACTATTTATAGGCGGTTTTGGTGAGTTTTATTTGGTTCTGTCGAGTTTGAATAAAGTGTGTTTTACAATCTGCAAGGTAAAATTAGTGTTTTTGTCAATGGAGTCTGGTGGCTTTGTTTCTGGTTAGGGGGAGGTGTGGCCAACGCGCCGATTTATTTTGGTCTGAGATGCTGGTGCTAGTGCGACATCTAGTGGCAGCAAATATTGTATATAGAATCTTTAAACCACCAAGCAGTCATTAATAGTTTTATAGATTTATTTGTCTGCACTGATTTCTTTAATTTATGTCTGAGTGGGATATCTCAAAGTGTGTTTGTAACACACCTGAAGCTCCCTCTAAGTTATTAATAAGAGTCCCCTGCTCAAATTGACTTGCATAACCTCATGTGACCCAACCGCAACTGTCAATGCACTACACCACAGCTCTTATTACCTACTATACTTACTGCACATCACAAGTGAAATGTGAATTGCAGGGCTTATAGGTCTAAATGTAAATTTTAACCCATATATTTAGTAATAAGAAGTTTCTTAATTAGGTACATTTAATAGATTTGTTGATCAAATTTGACTTCAGGGTAAAAAAGCTCAATCAAAGCATCATATTCTAAAAACACTGCCAGGAAAGAAAGAACTAGAAACAAACAACATACAACTACATACACCCTAACCCAAACCACTGACCCAAAAATCTGCTTTTTCCCAATTGGGGACAACTGGACAAGCCGTCCCTAATTAACTGGTCTTTAATCTGAAATGTGTCCCCGAAAGCACACACACACACACACACACACACACACACACACACACACACACACATCTCTCTGTCTATTTGTGTGTTTACAGAGAGAGTGTGTCCACCAATAACCTACTAACCCACCCATGGGTTCAGTATGTGAGAACACGCTCAAGAGAAAGAGAGACATTATGTGTGTGTGTGTGTGTGTTGGCTTTGTTAAAGATCCATTTCTAACTCTGGCAGATTCAATATTTATCAAATAAAGACGCAGGTGTGACTGCTGGATCTGAAACAGAGAGAGAGACAGAGAGAGAGAGAGAGCGCTCTCCTTGCAGCTTCCAGCATATTGAATATTAGCTGAGCCAACAGACACAATCCTATTAGTCTCCTCAAACATTCTCCGTCACTGTCACATCCATCAGAGTGTCTGATCAAGTGCCGCAGGAAGTGTCACTCATCCATCATGATGTTCAGGACATTAAACGTTCAGTTAAAAACACAAAAAAACCCAATAATGCCAGCCGTCAGCAGTAACTCTACTGGGAATGAAGGAAACTTACCTGATTCAGAGGGTTTCAGTATTTCTTTATCAAGGGGAGCCAATCAGGGCCAAGTCCAGCTGTGACGTGATGACTGGATTCGATCTGCAACAGCCTGAAAAAGAAAGCAAACTCTCAGTCGGATTTGTTCCCTTCTTTGGTTATATAAACAGAGGAGTTCAAGTTCCTGTAAAATGTCTTCTTCACAATATACTGGGTGTCCACCATGGCACAGACGATATAGTGTATACCAAAGGATTTACTCATTGTATTCACAATAAGTGAATAAGTTAAGATACGTTAGGAGGTCACGTGACGTCCCCAACAGTACATCAGTGTGCTGTGATCGTGCGGGGACAGTCATGACTCGAAAGTAGGTCAGAGACCAACAATGTGGAGCTGTTTGTTAGAATCATTCACCAAATGGTAAATGAAAATGAATTCACAAAAATAAGTCTTCGGAGTGACAACCCAAAATACAAAGATGTATGGGCGCATAATGCAAATATAATATAACATGATGTGTGTTTTCAGAGACATTTTAGATGAGGGAGGGTTTGTCTGCAGAGTACAGCTGGATCTGTAATCCATCACACCTTTTGTTTAGCAGTACCTCCTGTCTCCCACCGCTGTCAGTCAAAACAAGGTCAGAGTATACTGCACACCCGGCTGCATGGCTGAGCAGTACGATGACTAAGGTTCAGACAACTTCACATGAAACATCTGGACGAAAACGAGCAAGTAGACAACAATAAGGGCTGTTTTATAGACCTGTATTTTGTTCATATTCGCAAATACACATCTAATTTGACCATCCGTCATTTCATTTACAGTTGACAAATATTGTCAAATACTTATATACTTAAAATCAACTTTTTACTGTTCTTACATCTTACGGCTACGTCTCTTTAGGCTTATAGTACCGGCTGGTTCAACTGAAAGTGACATGATTTTAGCATCCTCAGTGTTGGCTGCATGAAGCTAGCTGCTAAAGGTTTAGTTTGAGCTTAACTAAGTTGCGCCGAAGTTTTCTGTTATTTGTAGTTTTTTGGGAACAGTACAATCTCACACGATCATGTCCACTTTTGAATCAAGATTATGGGATCATGAGTTTAACCTGTACAGCTTCTTTGAATTGCAGAGAACAGAACTAAATTGAATCTGATTGGATTCGAGACACAGAGGAACATCTAAATGGCCATGAAAGATTGAAATTTATTCAACCATCAAATCCGATCCTCTTCACTGCGTCTCGCTATCTGCCATCTAACTCAGCACCATCCCTCGTCTTCATCTCAGCACAAAAACCAGCAACCCCCCCCCCCCTCAGGGTGTCGGTTACTGATATCGATGATGGCACACGGCGAGGATGTTGACGTTTCAGTTTTAAATGAGCAAGTCGGGACGGCCGAGTGTCAGCAGGGGAAGCCTTTTGTACTGCAGAGGCCAATATGTCTGCTTAATGAGACTGTGGTTCAGACCCGGACAGCACGGCCTTATGGGAAGGATGCTGCTGCTGCTCTGGTCTTATTAAGATGAGAGGAGAGATAAGTGGATGGGAGAGTCAGTCTGGCTTTGATGACGGTCCAACCCCTCCTCCGTCTGCAGCCTGCTCTGCTGACATTCAGCCGTAAATGGGCTTTGGGAGGAGGTTTGTCTCCAGTGGGAGACAGAGGTTTAGTTCTGTGCTTTTGATTTGTAACTGAACAATAACTGAACTTGTACTACATCTTACTTTGTTTCTTTTTTTTAAAGTAATTTTCATCTCCAGCAAATGAAAAGTATTATCAGTGTTGACTTGTTATAGCATTTACTACTTTAATACATTTCCTGTGTAAAGAGGATGTTGGAGGATAACAACTTCCTGTAATAAATGGAATATCAGGCAGTGTAATTTGATAGGAGGGGGACACGGGAGGGATTATATGATCAAATCTCCTTCTCCTCTTCCTCATTTAGAGCAGGTTTCATTTCAAAAAGCAGTAAGCTTTCCCTCTCTGTTGTATTAAGACATCCTCCTCTCCACTCTGTTCCCCTCCTTTTCTTCTGGTCTGTCCATCCATGTCCTTTAACACCCAGCAGTACTCCACCAGAGGACAGAGGGAGGGAATAAAGAGGAGGAGGAGGAGGAGGAGGAGGAGGAAGCAGTGCAGAGGTTTAAGTGAAGGGTTTTTAATCCGACCTTTGATATTACACATTTTGCACAGTCTAGTCCACAAGTCTGGTTCTGTCGTCACCCTTTCTTTCAGACTTCTTTTAAAGTGGAAAAAAGAGAATTATTTGTGCAACATAGGAAAAGTGATCTTTGCACACCTGTATTCAGAGAGGTGCATAGGAGAAAAGGGCAGTGAGCCCAGTAACTACGATCAGCTCTGGCAGACTGTCGACACCTGAGGTCATTTTATTGAATAACTATGGATATAAATAATTGTGTAGGCGCATGGGGTAGAGAAACATATATTTTTGAGGCCTATTTAGAAAACCTATCAATAACATACCCCAAAACCATTTGAATATTAACTATAATGATTTCAACAAACCCCAAACAAGATGAAAATATGATCAAAACCTTAATAAAAACGCTGCCGCAGGAAGATGTGTGTCCTTTATGTAGAGAGGCATAAAGTAAGGTGGTGAAACGAGTCTGACTTTCATTGTTTTATTAAGTGTAACCACAATTTTTCCCCTTACCTTAACCAAGTATTTAATTAACCTAACCATATCTTAACTATAGTTTATTTGCCAATAACACATTCTTTCCTTACTTACTCATATTGTAGTTAACGTGCGCAGTCATTGAACGTAATCCAGGGTTTTACAGAATCATCCAATATTGCTGTCTTGTCTGGTGATAGGTTTGCTATATCATTACCTAAACTTACTCCATTATTCACTGAATGGGCAAACGCACAGCTTTAAGGGTCAATCAGTTCTCATCTCCTGTCTTTGAATTTTTTAGTGAGCTCACAAGAGTCTGTTTTTAAGGCTACAACTCAAAGACATCACATTTGAAAATTATTAGAAGCAGGAAGCCACAGTATGCATCCAACTTCAGGTCACAGTGACTGCTGAAATGTTAAATATTATGGAAACGTTTTCAGATTTTGATGGAACCTCAATAATCACAAGTTTGGGAAGATTGGTTGCTTGTTTTCTGGCAGCATAAACATCCCATTACAGTACACATTCAGTAAAAATGTGTGAATGGAAAAGTGTTTGCGGTGGTTCGGACTAAGCAGACTATAGTGTATATAAGCATTTATACAAAAGTGTACATAATATGTATACGATACAAAATCCAGGCATAAAAAAGATCTTTTCATTATTTTCTCAGCCAAACAGAGTTTTGGAGCAGAATAAGACTCCAAATGATTTTCCTGCCAAAGCAGCTGCTGCAGGTCAAATGACCGGCTACAGCCAAACTGTAACAGCCAGTTGACCGCTGGATTTTCCCACCCTGCTCATTAGTGAGCGGCTTAACACGCTGCAGCCAGGTTTGGGATTTTAACAAGATATCACCCTCAGTTCAGGATTGGGATTGGACAGGAAGGTTTTTGTTGAGGTCAAAATCACCCTTCATAAGTTCACACATTACGTCTACAGAGGCAGAGAAGGGGGGGGGGGTTCCAGAAATGATTTCTGTTTCTTTGTATTTTAGTGTTTGTTGTGGATAAACCGACAGTCCCCAAGTTATGAATGAAACATGCACAAGAGGTGAAAGCGCAAAAAAAGTCTGTCACCTGTCAAATGCGGGGATGGAAGAGAGGGAGAGTGGTGGGACGGGAGGGTGGAAGGTGAAGGAGGAGAAAGGAGGGAGGGCAGCTGATGGAGGGAGGGAGGGCAGCTGATGGAGGGAGGGAGGGCAGCTGATGGAGGGAGGGAGGGAGGGAGGGAGAAGAAAGTGAGAAAAACTGAAATAGACAACGAGAAAAGATGTGAGTGTGAGAGAGAAATGAGACTAACAGAGTGAGTGGATGGATGGATAGTTCAACTGATGGATCAATGGATGGATGGATGGCTGATTGGATGATTGATTGGATAGATGAACTGATGGATGGAAGAATAGGTGGATACATGAATGATTGGGTGGATGGATGCACAGGTAGACTGATGGATGGTTGCATGGATAGATGGATGGACTAATGGATAAAGGATGGATTATAGATCATGGATTAATGGTTGGATGGATAGAAAGACTAATGAATTATAATTGATAGATGTGTGATTATATGGGTGGAGAGATGGACAGATGATGGATTAATGGGTTTAACTATACACTGAGGGAACGAAGAGCTATAAAAAGAAACAAGAGAAACTTTAGAATAAAGAGCTCTCGGTGAAATGACAACTCACTCTGATTCAGTCTGATTAAGTCACTAATCCTCTCTGTTCTGAGCTCGTCTGATTAACACAGGAACACACACACACACACAGCAGCAACACACTCAGTTTGACACATGCACATGTGCTGTTTCTGGTCTCAAAACACACACATACAGTCTGAACTGTGAAGGTATGACTGAATACAGACTGTAGAATCATATGTACCTCTGATAGGTGGAGCTTTCAGAGCTTTGTTCTGCATGTGAACAACTGACAACCCTCCACTTTCAACACTGAGTGGTAAAACACATAAAGATCTACACTTCTGCCATCAATCATATACATAATTCATATTTTATCATCCTAAATGTACAGCTTTGGTTTAGTCCAGAACAGGGCCGTTACTTGCTATATGCGGACTATGCGGTTGCATAGGACCCCCAAGCTGCCATTTTAGCCATTTTTTTTATTTTTAAGAAATTAAAATGACCGGTCTCTCTTAGCCAAGCGCCCTCGTGTGTTGAGTGAAAACACCTATATGCTAAAAAATTAAATAAATAAATAAATATATATTTCACAAAATATGGGCCCCCTAACAACATTTTGCATAGGGCCCCCACAAAGATAGAAATGGCCCTGGTCCAGAAACACATGTCGATCTTTTCTTTATCAAAAAATACCTCACCAAGATGTAGATGTAAAAACTAAAGATCCATTGGTTCCTTTATCCCAATAAATGATCATTTCAGTCAGCCAGCTTTCTTCCGTATCAAGCAGCTGGTTCTATAACTCAGAGTGGGAGTGAAAATATGTTACTGTGATTTGGGTAAACTGAGCCTCTACATAAAGTGTTGTCTATTACTGTAAAGCAGGGTATTAAATTCATATTATTATCATTATTATTAGGAGTAGCAGTCTGCCTGAACATGCTCAACTCCATTCATGTGTCTTTTTACAAATATAGCTACAGCAGGGACAGACAGATGAACAGAGGTTGTGTCTGTAGAGAAGGAGGAGAGGAGGAAGAGGGGGAGTGAGGGAGAAGAGGAAACATGGGGAAGAAGGAGGGAAGAATGGATGGATTGAGTGAATGGGTGGAGGGTTGTTTAACCCAGAGAGAGAGGTAGAAATACAGCAGGGATCTGACAGGAGGGCCAGAGCCAGCCTCCATCCTGCCAACACACACACACACACACACACAGTAAACAATGCTGAAAACACTCCTGATTGGATGAAAATACACATCTGAGATGCATCATGTCATGTGTTTTTGTGTGCATGAATGTATGTAGGCAAAAGGATGCGTGCAAGTGTGTGTGTGTGTGTTGGCAGAGGCTGGAGGCTGGCAGATGGTCAGAGCTGAGTCTCTCTCCCCTGTGGGTCCCTCAGCTCGCTCTCTCACTCTCCCTCCCTCCCTCCCTCCCCACAGCTCCACCTCCAGGGCCTACCCACCCGCGTTAAGCCCTACCAGAACATCGCCCGGCTGGGCGCAGAACTCCACCACCTTCTCCCTGCCTGGAGCCAAACTTGCTGAACGTTCTTGGATAGAAATCTCACACTTTTCCTGTTATTTGTTTTCCATTTGGTTTGCATGGATTGAAGGTTAATGCAGTCGATTAAACAGCGAGGATGTTTGACGGCTCTGACAGCAGCCAAAACATTTTTAAACATACATGAGCATCAGTTGCTGTCGATTCCTGGTAGATTTGAATCCTGACATACACCAAAAACTTTTTGACTGAAATATTTTATGGATTTGTTATATTAAAAATGTGTATTTAAAAAAATATTCATCTAAGTTAATTCACCTTGTTTACACTGGACTGGAAAGGAAGCGAGGACTTTTTTGCTGAGCAATGCAGAACTTCATTTTGGCCAAATTAAATTGACTCAGTTATCCCTACACCTGCTGCTTTGCCTTTAAGTGTAAAAAAATAAAATATTAGAAAATGCCGTGTAAGTGGAAATGCACTGTCACGCCCAAGTGGTTTTATGTTTTACCCCAAATTGAAGGATTACATGGCGGCAGGTTCCATTTGTGTTGGGCAGATGAAACCGTGAAGTCGCACACTAAAGTGGTTTAAAATAAAAACACATGAATGAATAAATAAACATTTTGGAAAAGTTCCAACCAAAAAAGAGTTGAAAATGAAAAAAAAGTCTTTGTGTTAAGACATCACATACTGAGGCATTTAAGATGTGATGCGCTTGAGACATTTGGCCAATGTGGTAAAAATAAATCATTGGTAGAAAGAGTAACGTACATGCATCACTGATGTAAAGACAGATGCAAAGTATTCAGAAAAGATAGCATTATGTTATTGATAGTAAAACTCAAAGTATTGCACTGACATAATGGTGATACATAGCATTTACATACATTTGTTTGCAGGTAGAGAACAGCTCTAACACTACTGGGGTTAAAGGTTTTACTCTACTTTGGTACGTAATAAACTGCCTCTGTAAAGTTTCTAAAGGAGGGTGGAGGACGGGACAGGGCTGTGATGTTTTGATGATGTGTTATGTGTGCAACCCACCACCGGGGGGATTTAAAAAGCAGCTAGCAGCCAACTCAAAGAAGAAGAAGAAGAAGTTAGCAGATAAACTACAGCAACCGAAAATGTCTGCGAATTGGGGAGACAATGAGGTCCGGGGCGTCATGACGGGTCTTTACGGCAGTACTGGGGCGAAAGATTCACAAAGACATCAATAACAGGCCAAAATGATCATTTAAGTATCACCTGGTGGTCATTGATGATGCAGTAATGATGCTTGTCTATTAATTCAACTGAAAAGCAATAGATTAGGATACACACACACACACATCTTACTGAATAAACCAATGGCAGACAAAAGCACTTGGAGCTGTTGAAGGCCACAAACAGCCAAAACAACAGGCTCATCCAGCTCTGTTTGATGATCCCATAATGATGTTTACGAGTAATCACACTGCAAAAAATTAAATTATGAATATAAATCTGACTGCTTTGATGTCTCAGTTATTGACTAAATGGCCTTGATAACAGTGGTAGCAGCTGGTGGTGGATGAAGGTGAAGGACTATTTGAAGATGTAACAACAAAACTTTCTCCTGTAGATGGATTAGACTTGTGTTTTTTTGTTTCCGGTTCTCAACCTCTTCTACTCTGTTTACTGGTGGATTACAGCCGTGCGTAAAGCGTAGCCTACACCGCCACCTTCTGACCAAACTACGCTTTGCGGCGAGCCGAGTTTATTCGCTCCAAACCAGCTGATGGAAACGCGCCTAATTCACATTTCTTTTTTGAGACATTTTGAAAAGTTTGCTTAAAATTCGCTTTACAATTGAATGGAAACCCCGGCTAGTGACACCCTGATGCTGCAATAAATCCATAATCCTGTCGGAGCAGCAGTCGTCAGGCAAACTATTGCATAAAATGAGTGAGGATTCCCCATTTGGTCAATAAGATTCCTCCACCCTCAAGTCTCTCTCTCTTGCATCCCCGCTGGGAGGAGCTAGGACGCCACTGAAGGAATGGAAAGCACTTTGTTCGATCACAGACAGAAACACACTCAAAATTTCACCAGTGACTACTTGAAGGCATTTAGCTGACTGACTTCTCTTATCCACCAATCAGAAGAGAGCCAGCGGGACGTGTCAGTCAGTCAGTCAGACGAGTCTATTTGGTGCGAGTCTGAGGTGAGCTGTGGGTGAGTGCGTCTGTTTGATGGGCGATTTCCTGGCTGACTGATGGTGTTTTGAATGACTGATGAGGTGGATGATTTGGTCGAGTGCGTTGGCGTCCCTGAGCTGATAGACTGAACCCTTCCTCAGTTTACAGGCTGAATATCAAAGTGGCCCTCTCTGTCAGTTTTGTCACTTCTATCCTCCATTTTTCTTCTTTCTCCTTTTCTGCTTTTTATCTTCTTTGTCACGTCACATTTCCTTCCACTCTGTTTTTATGTTCTTCCTCGTCCTTTGTGCCTCTGTCTGTTTTTATCACCTTTCCCCTTTAACTCCATGTCTCCTGTGCTTTCCCTCTACTTGACACCTTCTGCTCTCACTTTTTTCTTTCTCCTGTTCTTGTCTGAGATTTTCCCTATTTTTTGACTTTGACTTACATTTTTACAGATTTCTCACGTTCTCTCCGTCCCTCTTGCTTCTAAAATTATGTTTCTTTTTCTTTAAAACAATTTAAATGTAAGAAAGAAACTTGGTATCATCCAATAGGCTGCATTCATTCTCATAAATTCTAAATAAACAGACTATTTTGCAAAGTGACTCTCAGGTTTGAAGTTTTCATCCCTGTTTCACAGAGAAGTGAGTTTGGACTACTGCCTAAATGATGAGTCATTTGAGTGATTAGCTGATTGACAGAAAATGTATCAGCAGAATTTTTTATAATCAATTAATAATTTGAAGTTATTTATGAAAAAAAAACATAACAAAAGTGTGTATCCACAAAGAAAAAAGTGGAAAAGTAGACTTCCCAAAGATGTCAGCAGTAACAAAGAAAAAAACAGGGGTGCCGTTCCATCCGGAAAATCTAATCAGCTTAATTTGTGCACAAATGTTGGCACTTTAAGGTAAGAAGAACACAAAAAGTCTTGGATGTCTCCACATTTGTACATACCAGCTTTTACATGATTTCAATCCAAATCCGTGTAAGCTTTCTTTAACCAATGTCCAGGCAAAATAAACACTGTGAAGACCTCACCAGGGCTCTGGGAACTTTCAACCTTTTTAATAAATAAAAAATATAATAAAAAGTTAAAAGATCTAATCCTCAGTCAGAGTATAACATCTTAACCAACACACCACGGTAAAGTTTACATGGTCTTCATCACAGCTGCGGCTAATGTAGTTTAGTACAGGTCATCACAATTCAAATGAGTACACTTCACTATAGGGATGCACAGGATCCACGTGATGGCCAGACCACAGTCATCAACTTCTCAAGAGAACAGCACAGTATGGAGTCCACACGACAATGTAAATCTTCTTAGCCAAACAATGTGAAAACAGCAGTTAGTAAATGTAGAAATGAGCTTGAACACACTTGCATACAGTAGCACTGAGGCACCACTCATTATGAGAGCTGCAGCTGGTTGAAAGCTGCATTGTAACTTTAGACAGACGGTACAGAAGATGTGCAGCCGGCCTGGAGGTGCTGGAGGTGCTGGAGGTGCTGGAGCTCCCCGAGCCCCTCTACTTCTCGCCAGTATGGAGCATGTATAGTCTGACAGAAGAGTGGTGTACATCAATAGGAGCTGTGTGCCTTTAACCTTAACTTTTTTCATTTATTTACAGATTTAATTCTACATGTACATTTGCAATTTCATTCAGAAGAGAGTTAGCCCCTCTGGACCGTTCGATTGTCTCATTTTATTATGTCCCGTTATTGTATTGGCCCCGTTTGGCCACTTCCTGCTTCGTTAAAATGCAATAAGACAGCACCGTGGATAGAGACATAGAGGATGAGTGGACTAATCCACAGCCTCAAGCTAAGGACACACAAGAACACAACATTACAAGGACACAGACAGGAAAAAAAGACAAACAGGAAAGATGTCCACAAATAATTCTGGTTTCTATCATCCCTTCCTTTTACTACAGAGAGAAAAGAGACCAAACAATAAATCTCAGGTCATCGCTGTCAGTGTGTGTTCATTTCTATAAATGTTCCATGGAAATCCATCACCGACCTACCGCTGCTCTACAGGAGGGGAGGCCAATAGAGAGAGGTAGAGAGAGGTAGAGAGTCAGAGGGGAGACGGAGAGAGAGAGAGAGAGCGAGGTGATGAATCATAGAGGAAAGTCTGCTCTGAAATATGTGGCCCTAAATCAAACTGTTCAACTCCGACACGACAAAAGAGGAATAGTCCGGAGATAGATGAGGGAGACAAAGAGTGAGGGAGAAAAAGATAGAGAGGATAGTGACTCTGTTATTAGATACATGGGAAGTTAAACTACGGTGTCATTCCAGTTTCATTTGTCAGAAATGAGTCCTATTATGATCCCATTTAGCAGTCGCACTCTGGACGTTTAGCCGACTCTTTTAACCAGATCAAGTTACAGTTAGATGCTGCTCTTTGCTGGATACAGCAAAGAACAGCATCATTAAACCTCATAGCCAAAGATATGGAAGTCAAATTAAGCTCAAAAAATGAACACTAAGAGAATAATGGCATGACATGTCACAGAGGAGGAAGAATCAAAAAAAGGTGGCAGAAGAAAGTGCATTTTTCTGCCTAGCAGGACAAAATGATCAGCAGTTTCAGCAGAGACCATAGACTGTAAAAAGAATGGCGTATGTCCCGTCTGTCACATTACTTGATGGGCTTTTTGAAGCTTTTAAGATAATCTGGGTTTGCTGCTCACTCTGTGTCAGTTACTGGAGCACAAAAAAGAGGGTGGAGCCAGCAGTGGCACCAGTAGGCAGCACCCACTACGTTTGATAGGCTGAGAGGGACAATCATACACAGAGCCAAAGCTGCCACCAATACATCTGTAACACCAAGGCAGTTCGAGGGCCAGTTTGGAGTTGGTGCTTAATCTCGAACCAGTTCTTTGCGTTTGACAGCCAAAGAACCAGCTCTCGGCCAGGAAACCTTTGTCCAGAGCAGCACCAACACTTTGCTGTCAACCATATTCCACAACCTGCTTCAGCCTTGCTCATGGGTGTCACATAAACAGGACCACTGTGATAATAAGGGGTTGTATATTAAGTTGTGACTGAGGTCCTGTACTTACAGACAGGTGTCATGGAGAACCCTGCTGGACGTGAACTTTGACTGAATGTTTCATTTCTTTGGTTGAAATCAGTAATGAAATATCAGCCCTGATGTAGTTACCAAAAAGAGTCTTCAATTAGTCAAAGCGAACAAATACTAACGCCGTTTATTTCCACAAGTCAGAATCCAGTCCAGATGTGCAGGATGTGCATTACTTGTATTAGCTGTCTGGACTGGCTGCAGCTTGTTCATACGTTTTGGGAATAACGAGGTGTAATAAGCTACGGCTTCAGTCTACACCTTTGCAGTGCTATAATCTCTTTTGACGTTGACTTACTCTTTTGTGGTCACTTTGGTACACTTCTGTCTTCATTTCTTATTATTTAATTAACTCAACTTCTTCAATCTTTTCAGCTGCCTCCTCTCCTTAGAAACAGATTGCATTTCGTTTCAGTGGTTTATCAGCTCTGGTTGGATCAAAACCTTGAGATTCTGACCAACGAACGGATTAAACTAAAGTCCTATTTGCCAGAATTAAATTAAAAATACTCCTCTCAATGTCACAGTTGATTCACAGGAGACTTTGTTCGAACGCAGAGAAGCCGGGAGTGTCGTGATGAATCTGGTGGATTGTGTTTCCTCTAAAGAGAAAACGGGGCAGGGATACACAGAGAGGCCAGAGAGCCTGACAGAAAGAGCAGCGAGACAGAAAAGCCAGGCATTAGCATGAAAATGAGACATTTCCATTGGCAGAGGACAAGGCATCATCTATAATAATAATACTGCTACATTAATAATAATAATAATCACTATAATTATGTTTGCATTCAGCCGTTCCCTGGCCTGTGAATTAGCAGAGATAGAATCCATGTTATTAGCAGAGAACATGATGAATATGAATGTGAGTGTTGGCCAGCTGTCTAGACGTAAACAATGTTCTGTGCAGCAACGTGCTCCAATTAAACACAGCCCTTCAACTCTGGTGTCTTAATATTTTTATCCTATTTGACGCAAACACGCCACATTGTTGTCGGTCTGTCTGTTGGTTTAGCCGTTAAACAATGAAACTGTTTTCAGTGCGGTCTGAAGCAGCCTGGTTTTTTAAAAGCAGGACAACAAACTTAACTTCACATCGTCTCATTAACGAGTCTGTTGACCTTCACCGACTTTAATGATTTCACAAGCTAATTGACTTTTTAAAGAGAGATTTTTTTTAAGGCAGCCACCATGACTTTTTCTCTGCTGTCCAATCAGAAGGGCAGCGAAAAGACTACAGCTATAGGTTGGAGGAAAGCCTGGTTGGTCTCAGAGAGGGCTTGGAGGAACATTAGTGGGGTGCATTTTAGATTTGCTTGTGTGTTACTACAGTGTTTTTATTACCTGAATGTAACAGCTGTTGATTACTAGTATGTGTAGTCTCAGGGCAAAAAAAGCATTGAGGTACGCCTACATTTCTAGGCCCGTTCTTCAGTATGGTTCTAGTGTAAAATCAGTACACTCACTACAGTAAATTCATGTTTCCAGTGCATTGCCGTTATCCGGGTGGTCCAGCAAATAATTTGACCTCACCGGAAATCACTGTCTTTTTTTTTTTTTTCCTTTTTAAACGACGTACTGACATATTGATGGTAGTGAAACTGTCTCTTCGTGGGTTGAGGCACTGGACATCAGGTAATGCTTCCAAGCAGTTTTTGCAAAGCATAAAAAATGTAGTGTATAACATTTCCCCCCTTTAACGGCCAACAACCAGACTTCACCTGCCTGGAACTGGTTGAAACAAACAATTCAATTCAAGACCTTTCGTAACTTTGCTGTTTCATTAATTTTGTTTACAATGAAGTTCATGTATTTTGTTTTATCATAAACAGTATATCAGACTAACAGGTGCACAGGGACTGTATGCATGCAGTATCTACTTGTCTCTTTCAGTCATAATGTGCAGCCAGCCAGGAATACATTAAGCAGCAAAAATGTGACTATGTGTAACCAACGCAGTACTAATACTGGGTGATCAGTATGTAGGTGTTTGGCTGAGGTCACACAAATCCTCCTGAGTTAGTAATCAATGAGGGTGATCAATTGATTTGGGAAAACAACAGATTGGGATCTATAGCCACACCAACTGTTAGTCATGTACATGAGTATTGGAACTGCATTAGTGGTGTGTGTGTGTGGGGGGTGTGTTAGCAGTGAAGATGTATTAGTATCCTGATCA
Organism: Maccullochella peelii; assembly: GCA_002120245.1. NCBI lineage: Eukaryota > Metazoa > Chordata > Actinopteri > Centrarchiformes > Percichthyidae > Maccullochella > Maccullochella peelii. The sequence goes on along the minus strand of LKNJ01000339.1, from coordinate 136,919 downwards.
ATACTACAACAGGCTGAAAAGATAATCAATGAGAGTAATAGATTGGTAATTGGTTGTCAGTGCTCCTCCAGAAAACGTAACCTTTAAAGGATTGCAGAGGATCAGGGAAGATTTTTCCTCAACTCTCACACAGTCACCGGTACAGTCCCATGGAGATCTTTAAACCTGACCAGCTTCAAGCCAATTCAGAGAGAAGGGACAATAGAGATATTCAGTGTTTCGTAGATCAGCTCCTGAAACAACATAATAAACATCACAAAATCTCCACTGAATCAGTAAGAAAATGCAGCAGGATGATGATCATGTGAAGAGCTACACAGCATCATCCGTGTGTGAAAGTTCAGTGGTCAATACACGTGACATGTGTAGCAATCGAGCGCACTAAATTCACTATGTTTTGATGTTAATTTGCACAAAATTATATTTTTGTTGTGATTCTGATCGCCACGTATAAAACAGCTTTTTATTGATCCTCATGGTGAGGGTTCTTGGAGCAACAAATGTATTAAAGGTCAGCAAGGAAACAGCACATGGAATAAAATAATACATGCTGTCAGATAAAAAATAAAGCTATAAATAGCTCTTTGATAGTGTGGTTGGGTCTATATTATAATAACAGTCATTTTTTTAAATTAACCTGTGTGTTTTTTACTCCTGAGAACTGCTGAACGTCCTCGACAGTGTCAGTACAGACGCCACTGCCAAGCCATCAGTCGCTCTACTAGAACAAAGTCCTGTTTTCTTGAAGATTTGTCTTGAAGTTTCCCTTTGCCCGATTAAAGCAGTGATTTATCAAACATCACTGTGTGGCTTTTATAAGGGGTCAAAATAAGTCCATCCATACCAAGAGGAGCAGAACAGTTAACCGCAACATGAAACTATACAGCGTGCCTCTAAAGGTACCACTGACATTTAATCCAGAGCAACTTTCCAGTTCGGGCAACAGGACAAGGACAAGGACGTAAAATGGATAAATCTCAAGCAGCCGAGACTGAAAGAGAGAGAGAATCAGAGGGACAACTTCTTCTTCTAAAATATTCCTGCATTCTGTTAGAGAACCGAAGTGCAGTAATAGAGTTTAGGAGACAGAGAGGTCGAACGGATTGTCTTTTAACAATTCAAGATAAGTGTATATCAGAGCTGGATGATATGGCAGACAGGATATGAGAACATGCAAGTGTCAAATTTACACTCCGGAGATAATGAGAGCAGGGTTAGGCCAATATATCAGACTGACAATAGAGTTTTATTTAATATCAGCCTGTCAGAGGAGTCCAGGTGACGGAGCTTTCTCCCTGACTGCAAAATTCAAAAACTCTCCCTGAGAGTGATGTTCTTTACGCTTCCCATGTATTCTTTTAATTTATAGCATCTTAAAGGAGACATAATATGCTTTTTGTGATTTTCTCTTCCATCTGTATACTGTTATGATGTCAGAAGTCCATGTTAAACAAGTACCAGAACTTGAGGTGAACGTATATGAAAATGCTCCCTGCGTGTTATGCAGAGTCCCCTTTTAATTGGAAGCTGCATTAATTAATTATTTGGCCACTAGGGCGCGCAGAAGATCTTCACAGCTGAGACCTTATACTGTTGTTATGGCTACCATTTTAGGAAATAATTGCCTATTCACACATCTGGCAGAGAATCCATGAAGGACAAGGCAACATTCAGACTAATGTGGAAACCTTGTATGGAGAAAATATAAAACATTCTGTTTGTCATTGGAGTTTGAATCTTTTATTTTTTGTGATTTTTAGAAAATGAATTCACACATGTACGACAGCTGATGTGGAAAATCTACCCTGGATACTTTCACACTGTCCGATCTCAGTCTGTGATATTCAGTCATGTCAGGAAAAAGTTTGTCACCAAGTTTCCTGTCTTGTCTATTTCTAGTTAAGTTTAAAACATTTTCTTCTGAGGACGTCTGACAACCTCAACAGGAAGGGCAGAAAGTTGCTGTTCAGTTATAGGTGACGTGACATTAATCAGACAAATACTATGAGGACAAAAGCAGAAACAACAAAATATGTGCAACATAAATGCAAAATTTGTTCATTTATTAGCAGTTAACTTTGCACTTATTAACAGTTAATTATGCTTTTTGCAGCTACCAGATCTAAAGGTGAGAACAATGCCAATTATAAGAAACTCATAAGGCTTTTATTAACATTCTTAACTGCATATAAATGTCTTATAATCTAACAATAAACATGTTCATGATTCTATTATTAACACAATGTTAATAAGCATCTTATAAAGACTTATAAGGGACTTATTACCCATTAACTAACGTAACTTAATATAAAGCTTTACTAACCAATAGTAAATTGGCTACACATTGACATAATATCCAAATATACAATGTATTACTAATAATGAATGTGGCATAATGAGTATTGTAATACTTATATGTGTATTTTGCGGATAATACTGTATTAGATTGATATAATACTGTGCTGTACTGTAATAATGTACTTTTACTTAAGTAACACTGAGAATGCTGGACTTTTACTTACTGTTTATTAAGACTCAAATGTCAAAACCAAATTATTTGGAAGTGAAAACAAAGATGTGTGCACACACCACTATGGGAATTACAGTAGGTCAAAGGTGAAAAAGGAAGTAGCTGCAAGATCTAATCAAAATGTACGACTGTCAGTTTGGGGTATCATTATAATAATCACTCCTGTCTACTCTGCCAAATAAGTGGTTTCATTCTTACAGTAAAACGGTGTTCTTGTTCCCAGCCTGTCTGACTGCCCTGCAGGACTCTGATCTAATGATGAGTCCCCGGATCTCAGCAATTATGTTATTGTTATCAATGGGTTTGGTGTCCAAAAGCCCAAAAATGATAACCAGGTTTCATGTTCTCAACAGACTCTCAAGCCTCCCCTCCTCCTCCTCCACGCGGGGATTTTTCTTGGCACGATGCAGCAGGTGGAGAAACAAGCGCTCCTTGTGGAGCAGGGAGGGAGTTAGGAGGTGGATAATCAGGCTCAGACTCCTCTCTGTGCTGACGGGAGATGGAAACACGGACGCAGGAGGCTTGTTAGGAAATCACTGAGTGTGTATGTGTGAGATTATTCAGATGTATACCTGCGTTTGGGCCTGAATGTGTGAATGAAAATACACTTATTTACTGTTTGAGAGTGCGAATTGTGATACTGTGTCTGAGTGTGTGTGCTCCTCCTCCCATGCTCCACAGATCACTGGAGAAGTTCCCAATATCAGACTGTCAGATTATTGACGTGTCTTCTTCTGTCTCGTCTTTACCTTCGTCCTCTCCTCCACCTCTCTGGCTCTCATGCAAATTTCCTTTCTCTCTTTTTTTGAATCCAGCTGTCATCTCTCTTTTCTGTTCTCTCGTCTCTTCTTCTGTCGTTTCTCCCCTTTTCATCTCTGCTCTCTGACTGACTCTGGCTCTTCTCCTCTCTCTTATCGTCCCTTTCTCGCCGTCTCTCATCACGCCACCATGCTTTTAATTAGCAAATACTCCTGAGGGGTTGAGTGACTCAGATATTTCTGACAACCAATGAGGAAACAAATGAAGTTTTCAATTTATTTCCTATGGCAGGACATAATACTGATTTTTCATTTTGTTTCTGACAACTCAATATTGGGTTTGCTGTAAGACATGAACCACAAGTCACTCCGATCTCCCTGAAATGACTCATTAGGGAAAACACCAGCAAAGACAATCTATATCAGCCAGTTAGCTAAATTCATACTCCTTCTCAGAGTCATAATGCAGTCAAATCTGAACACACAGACATGATACACACATTCTTAGATTCAGCGTGATGTATCGCAAAAACATGTCATCCACAAATCCACATAGAGATCATACAGAAAAGACACTCTTTAAACTTGAATCAACAGGAATTGCTAATTGCTAATTCTGAATGCCTAATGGTGCCAATTTGCCAAAAAATGTAAACAAATATAGGTTAAAACAATGAGGCTCAAGTTGTAGCCCACAGCTAACTAAAGCCACCAAACACTTGGTATAGCACCCTTGAAACCTGTACCTGCATGTACCTAAACCCTAGATCTGTTTTGCGTTTCCACTGCAGACAGTAATCTGTAATGTTGGAATGGTTTCCACCGGAACACAAGAACACGATGGAGGACACGGAACGGAGTTGCGCCCAGACATTTTATAAAAAGAATAAAATAAATGAATTTGCGTGGAGTGTTTAGAGTCTCTGTCGCAATCGATGGGATATTTAAAAATGACGGGTTTGTGCATTGAGTCCTTTGTCACGCAAGAAGTGATGATTCTGTTGACCAATCAACGGTCCGCAGTGTTTCTAGCTCCACCTTTAAGCTTCAGGTCTGTGTGGTTCTATTGGTACCATCCACAACTTTTGCCAATGGAAACGCGACAACAACCGTTCTAATGAGTAACGAACTGAACTGCTTGGTGGGAACGCAGCTTAACTGACTCCATGACTGATACTATATATGATGATGATACTAAAAAACGTTTTGAGGTTAGTTCCCAGCCCTACAATTGATTAGCATCCTTCCTAACGTATGGGTTATTAAGGTGAGTTAACTGAGCCGATTCGAATTTAGCTCAAAGAGCTTCACAGCAAAACAGACATTTTCTTTTCCCATCATGGATGGTATATATTTAGTAGTTTCTTGTCCTGGTGAGTCTCGAAGCTGTTATCAACAAACTGAAGCCACCTTGCTGGTCCCTCAGCACCCCAATCTCTCCAAAGCCGGAGTGAAGCCTGAACTTCCCAGCATGCCGAAGGTATTGGAATCAGCATGGCATTACTTCTTTGCAATTCTCTTTCCTGCTGGAGCCCAGATGGAGACAGAGCCCAAATCAAATACCCACAATCTCCTGGGCAAGGAGAGGGAGTCTGGCAGTGTTAGATTAGATGTAGCCGTGTCAATAATACAGCACTCGCAATGGCAGTCACCAGGAAAACCAATCTGTTCACCTACTGTAGGTGATAATAATGACATATTACGGAGGGAGAGACATTCTTTAATAAAGCATCTCATCACGTTTAATTGCATATAAAGCTAAACAACTTTGAAATTCCTCCAACACACACACACACACACCAGCAGGAACAACTGGAAACACTAAAAGTACCAGACATCCACAGTGCCAGCTGTCGACATACAAATATTCACACAAAGGTCAGAGGACGAGAGAGTGAGGACGACAGAAAATGAGAAGCAAAAAATTGAAATAGAGCAATAAATCCAGGTAAAGTAACACCCGAGGGGGATGGGAGGCGGAGAAAGAGAAACAGAAAACAAAGAAATGAAATGGGTGTGTGGTAGAAAGAAAAGCAAAGCAGAGGCAAAGGGAAACATTCATTCACTGCTGTATTCATGTATTAGATAGTGAGGAGAAGGAAGGGATGAAAACTGAGGGCATTCATTTCAGAAATAGAAACAACACGCTTCCAAGGTGAGGTGTGATGGGAGAGAATAATGGGAGGAGATAAAGAGGGAGGGAGGTGGAGGGGGAGGGCAGAGAGCAGGCGGGAAACTGTAAAAAGAGAGAGGTAATGACGGTGAGATAAAAGGACAGAGCTGGGTTATTTTTATTATTTCTGGAAATCATATATATATATATATATATATATATATATCTTCATCCTTTCTGATCCGCCACTTACTCTGCTGCTATATGTTCTGCTCTTCATTCTTCTGTTCTTCACTTCTTTCTGTTAGCTCTACAGAGGGAAGTGTGGACTATAATCACCTCAGTTTTCAGCTAGTTTTGAGACTTACAGAAGGCCATGGTTTTCTTGACATCACAAAATCTTGATACAACCTAAACTGTCTTTGTGTAATCATTAGATTGAAGTGTGTTAAAATGCTGAAATAATCAGCAGATTGCGCTTTAGCCAGGCTAGCGCCGTGTCTCTACTGTTGATTGGTCAGTTGGCTAGTCGATTGGTTGTATTCTCAACAAATGTTGCATGCATTGCCATGATATTTGGAACAGACACTCTTGTTCCCCAGAGGATGAATCCTACTGACTTTGGTGATCCCCTGATTTTGCGTCCAGCACCTCCAGCGGGTCAAAGTTTCCACTTATCCGGTGAAATATCTCCACAAGAGCTTGATGGATTAACACAAAATAACCATCTCTAACATAAACATTGCTCACAGGGTACGCCACAGTGACATTTCCCAGCTTTGATGCACGTCACTTCTCCAGAAAAGCAGCAATTTTATCATACTCACTCCTTTGGATTGGCCCATCCCAGCTACCATACCTTGACCACTTCCGTGCTCCATGTGCTACAGGTGCCAAATAATGCAGTCCTAGATAACTCTGCACATGTGTGTTGCACATTAGCACAGTTTAAAACTAACTGCTTATGAATGCATGCACGCTATCAGTGTCTGTAAGGATCTTAAAGGAAATTCTCACTCAGTTGCAGCTATAGTGAGCTGTAGGAACTGTTGTCTGCTGATCTCAAATGCAACAGGAAACTAACACAGTTTGCTTTACGTCTATAGAAAACCAGTTTCAAGTTTCCAATATGAGGTGTTAGATATGTGCAGAGGAGTTGCTGGTCGACATGTCTCTCCTGCGTCCGAGGTCAATCCAATCATTACACACCGACATTTACACTCTTGTCTCGTACGGAGAGCACTAATTAAAGACTAACAATCAGTAGCAATATTGATTGTGGCAAGACTATTCACAGGTTAACATTTAAAAAAACACTGTCTGAAGCTGCCATCGCGTCACAAAGTGGAGACATGCTCTGTGTCAAAAATGTCAACATTTCAGAATTCAGAAAGAAGACGTTTCAGTAAACAACCAGTAGCTTAAACCAAACATTAAATGATGTAGAGGTGAAAATCACCCCTAACAGTAATGCACATACAACTGTGATTAAATGGGAAGCACATCAGTCCAGGTCCAAGTTTTTAACCCCTTATTTTCTATGTGCTTCCACTGTTAGAGTTGACAGTTAAAAATGTAGAAAGTGTGTGCATTGAAAAAAATAAACAAATGCAGTAAACCGGACTCATGTGGATCCTTCGTGAAAACATTACATTTCTTTTCTACCACATCCTCTTTGCTGAAGGTTTTGTTGTTTATCATATCTAGACTAAGAATCTTCTAAAACCACTCCATGTTCAAAACTGAAACGGTAATGTATCTTGGGTATCTCTGTCTTTACTCTCCTCATTCATTTTCAGTCCTCATTCAGTGAGGTCAGCGGTCAGGATCACTCAGAGAATAAAACCTCTGGTTGGGATTTAGAGCCGAGGATGAATCAGCAGGGAGGACTGCACCAAATCATCCCACTGAAGGAGGCTCTTCACTGCATCACCCTGCTGCCATGAGCTGTCAACACAACAATCTGTGTTGGAGATTTGTAACAGCTATAGCTGAAACCACGCAGACATCGACATCACCCTCAAACTAATGGATCGCCATGCATGTGACTTTTTGTCATCTGAATGTCACTATTAGTCTTTTTAAAAGAGTTCTGTTTTGTGACGCTGTATCATCGGTTGAATTAGAAGCGAAATACATTTTGATGTACACATTTTTAGGTCTGCAGATTGTGTAAGTCGCTGAAGATGGTACAAAGTAAATTCTACAGTTCAGCAACATTTTAAATGACCAAGAGTAATGAACACGAAGGGTATGAGCCACAGAACTGAAAAAAATAGTGCTTTGATAGTTACAGGCATGCAACACATTCAGCAACACATGCTGTTAACATTGTAAATTTCTGAAAAATAAGGAGTATATTCCAGTCAGCCATCAAGCAAATAGAAGGAACAGCTCATGTTCTCAAACCCTTCAAAGCCAGGGTTCATACAAAGTCTTCATACAAACTTTGGAAAATGCTTAATTTTAACTGTTATGTTTTCAAGGTTAGGAATATGCAGGAATTCGAACATACTCCTTGAAAATGCCTGATTTTTTAACATAATCTGGTGTTTCATCATCGACACAGTCACTCATGTAAACCAAAACTCTTAATATTTGAAGTGAAACGATCCCGTCATCATATTTGTTGTCTCCTGGTGTTTATAGTAACTATTGAATAATTTCATAAAATTATTTAGCAGGTAATTCTGAAATTCTATTTCTTTTTTGTCTTTTGGAGAAAACATGCTCATGCTTTGCAACACTGTCAGATCCTCCACCTTCACAATAAAAACTCTACAAGGGGTTTTCACTTTGAAGAGGTGTCCTGTGCTTCACTTTGCGCTGCCCGTCTTATATGGAAATGGCCAACTAAAGGTTAATCAGCTATGGAGCTTTCATATCACTATATCACTACATAAAATGAATGAAAGAAGTAACAAACTGCAGGTTTGAGAGAGTAAATAAGTACACAAATTCAAAAATGTACACACTTCACAACATATTTTCTTAAAAAACAAACTAAGGGTTCAGACACAGAAAGAGCACTTAGAAATGAAATCACATACAGTACAGTGAGCTGAAAGAGTCAGAAGACATATCAAACAATGCTGCATGAATAATAGGAATGAATACATTTGCATTGAATTATCAACTTGGCTAATCCAAACAACTCAAGTAGCACTGGGGTGTTGTGTAACGTGTTGTGCAAAAACATGTAAATGGTGTGTCTCGTGCGATGATACGCTGATGACACTGTTGTTTATTCGTCCAAGTTTGGTTCAGTTGGTGGTGCTGCAGGAAAAACAGCCTGGAGCTGAAGAGAGGAGGTGTGGAAGAAGAGGGACTCACTGAGGGAGGGAGATAGATAGATAGATAGATAGATAGATGATAAAAGAGATTAAAGGGTGGCAAAGAGAGGGGACAGCAGGGGAGGGATTGTGGGAATAATACTGGTCTGTTCCACTCAATATTTTAACAGATGGCACCCTCACACACACACACTTTCTGTCTCTCACATGCACGTGCATACACTCATGCTGTGTTCACCAACATAAGCAAACACACATAGACTGGCTGGAAAACTGGGCTGCATTTCAGGAGAAAATGGACAGGGAGTCCTGTGTCGTGTGTGTGTGTGTGTGTGTCTAGGTCTATTTCTGAGTGTGTGTGTGTTTGGGTGTTTTTATGAGAGTGAGTCTGCTTGTATGTACACGTGCCTGGGTGGGTGCAAACGTGTGTGTAAAGCTCCACAGGATAACTTTTCTTTGGCTTTGATTTGACTGCTTTTGCTTTTTTCTACTTTTTTTTTTTTTTTTTACTGTTGATTAAAATGTGGAGACAGTGAAGATTGTTACATTATTATTCTTGATAAATTTGCTGCTTTTACACAGTTTAAGATATTGGACATGCATTTGTAGTAGACTTAAATATTTTGCTGTTGCATTTTATTTTGCTATTATAACCTGATAAAAAACAACATTAAAGACAGACAGAGAGGACAAAGGTGACTCCATTATAAAAGAGACATCTGTAAAACAGACAGAACACCTCCGACTACAAACAAGATCAAGGTTTAATATTTGTAAAACTTTCCCAGAGGCTAGAAAAAGCTATTTTTATGTGCGTAATGTCATCTCAAGCTGAGGGAAAGAGACACTGTGAGCATGTGTTAGCCAGTTCTTCTAATACATCCATCTAATTTTAGGCCATTGTGGCAGGAGAGTCATACCAAACATACTGATTGCTGGATCTAGGTGAGTGGATGCACCTGCCCTGGTGAAGGAGTTCAGGTATCTTGGGGTCTTATTCACACGTGATGATAAAAAGGATAATGTCAGGGAGAGTCTAATATTTTTAAGCACTGGCCCCACGGGCCAAATACATTTTTGGTGGCCCAAATGTAAAGTTACGTAAAAAAATACAGAAAAAGCAATTTAACACAACTTAACACAGCCTTCCTTATCTGTGACACTAAATGAAAAGACATTAACAGAATGAAAATATATTTTTAAAGTTCTTTGTAAACATATGGTAAATATTTGTGTTCCCACCAAAAGTGAATTGATCTTTTCTTGCGGTGAGATTACATACAAAGTCAATGCAAAGACGTGAAAAGACACGAATTTGCGCTGGGCGACGCGAATGACGCCTGTATAAAGCCGCCTCTGGGCATCCAGAGCTCTATGATACTACTTCGTATTTATATAGAGAGCAGACAAAAAGAGACTACTTGAAGAAAAGAAAGCGAGGAAGTTGGACCTGATGAGTTCTGAAAATATGTGTCTGTTACTTGATGGCAGCTATTGGTTGTACTTTACTTTGAACCAAGTCACTAGCCCTGATAGATCCAAACTCCATTCAGAAAACAACCATTTTAAAAATGATTTGCTTGTCGCTTGCGGACAGACCTGACAAAGCATGAATTCAGACGTTTTAATGAATCGGCATCATGATGTAGTTATAATGGTATATATAACGGTATGTATGGGAGAGAGAGAGAGAGAGAGAGAGAGAGAGAGAGAGAGAGAGAGAGAGAGAGAGAGTTGGCACGCAGCGCGAAACACTTTGACACCTCGTCATGCTCGGCCCCGAGACACTGGCACATCACAGCTTGTGTGTGTGTGAGAGAGATGAAGCTAATCTACTGTAGATCAACAGATGGCACTACCCGTGTGTGTGTGTGTGTGTGTGTGTGTGTGTGTGTGTGTGTCTGCTGATTTGTCTCAGGGAATGTGTGTGTGTACTGACTTAATATTAGAAAATCAACATAACCACAGATACAAACGCAGAAATCAGTTACATGCAATGAGGAATGTGACCAGCATAAGACTTCCAACATTCACACAGTGGTTCTGATAAAAAATACTTTTGTTCTTTGATGAATCTTTTGATTCTGTCACCTCCTGTTCGCCCAAAGCTGCAGTCGATGTGCTCGGTTCGGCTGCTGCAGACTTCTACAACACTTGTATTTAATAAACGATATGAGTGTCATCAATAACAGTTATAAATATAAATGACGCAGCCTCCTTGCTCCATTAGAAGGTAATGATTGCTTATATGATTACTGATGATTAAAAAAACCAAGCCGCACACTGACACACAAAACAGATGAAAAAAATAAATAAAAATGATCCGGTGAGACAAAACAAAGGAGATTATACTGTTCAGCACATGCTGAACACCATTAATAACCATTATTTGCAATGACTCTACTTTCTTGTACATCAGGATCATAAATATTACTGCTAATTGTCCCGATAATTCCCCGTCAGCTGATGAGTGAGTCTCAAAAAAATAAATAAATAAAGAACATTGCTGGCGTCATATATCTCTTAAAGTGTTTTCTTTCCGTCATCCAGACAAAGGTGACTTTAACTTAAATTTTATTTTAAGTTTCCGTAGGAACTGATTATGGAAAATAACTCTTGTTGTCTTCATATAATACTGAGCTGTGTCGTCTTCATTATTTGATATTTTTCCAGTCAGACATTCTGAGCAGAGCTGGCGGAAGTCTTTTGCCGGTCAACAGAGCCACATATTAAAGAATCTGACAGGAAATAACAAAAACAGAACAGTAACACAGAAATAGGAAAGTAACTTATAATAAAGGGATTATTGAATGTGGTTTTCAACGTCTGATTAACTGCAACTGATGTTTGCATTCATGAAGGGTAATTCTAATATTTTGGAAGGATGCTGGCTTGCTACAAGTCTTTATTTAGTTTTATTATTTCATTTTTACATTTGAACATTTTTGCATTGATTACATTATCACAGCAATAACGTACTGCTTTGTCAAAACTAAATGCAGGTAAAAGAATTGCAGCTGGTTGATTAACAAGCTTTACTGCATTTTCCCTTTGCTGTAGAGAGTTTTTACTCATTTTTCATGGACAGTTTTACAGTATAAGAAGACAAGCTAGCAAGGAAAGTAGCCTAGTGATGCGTGTGGCTCTTTCTGACAGTCATGTGACCCTTGCCCTGCAGGTCATGGTGGTCTGTCAGGAGTTTGGGAGCTAGCAGTATGGCTAGAGTACTGAAAAACAATTATCTGATGGAAGAAAAGTAGTTTCTCTCTCACACAAGCTGCATAACTGTGGATTTAAAAAAATAATGTTGGTGTTGAAGCCTTAATTAATGACCACTCCGGGATGCTCAACCACTACTTGAAGCCCCACCACGCAGGAATTTCAGGTAGGAAGAATTCAGGAAGTTAGTTTTCTGCAACAAACATGAATTATGAGGAGGGACGCTGTCTGTCTCTCACACAGCCAGTAAACTCCATTTGTCTCTTGTCAGATAATATATTGACAAGTGTGGGAAACCTCCACTTTCAGCTGTTAGAAACAGAGAGAGATCTCTAATGAACCACCAGGAAGATATGGATAGTTTCTTACGAAGACTGCTAATTGGTTGGCCGAAGACGAAAGCACAAAACAAATAAAAACACACAATCATGCTGACACACATACGTGATGCCCACACACTTTTGCTAATCAATAAGTTCAAGTTCAATGTAATTTAACCATTGTACATTGATTCATGTTTCACAAACTATGTAAACTGTTAATGAGACTTTCCATAAAGTAAAATTTGTTCATTAAATGGTTCACATACACACACACAGAGCTTTGTCCCAAACACTAGGTTAACCGGAACATTAGTCACTTTTAAGTGGTTACTTCGATCGTCTTGCTGCGAAAACGCGAAGAAAATGCACTTTCAGCTTGTTGAGATGATGCATTTTATGTTGGTGCAGCTTTAATAACAGGATCAATGTGAAACAGAGCGTCAGTGTGAGGATGAACTCCCAGTACTGTCTCAGCACTCACAGCACAGAGGAAGTAAAGGTGCCGTCCCTAAAGAGGTTAATATCCTTTGGTTTAGCTCAGAGGGCTGAAAGTGTGCAGCAACATGTGATACTGATATTGGTTAAAAAATGACCTCACCAAGAGGTCAAACACAAAGAGACTTCACAAAGGCATTATTACAGTAAAGTCCAAAACATGGGGGCAGCTTACACGCCAATGCAAGGCACTGGCCTTCCCATCGGGAGTTCAGTGTCTTGCTCAAGGACAGAAGGAGCCGGGGATCGAACCGCTAACCCTGCATTTGAACATCCTTTAAGGCCTGTAACTTCACTGTTTTGTGTCATTCTCACCACTCTAATCATTTCCAGCAGCAGCAGGCGGCTGTTTTCAGTGCAACAGCTCTGATAAACCCACAGTACACTACCTGCACAGCACCTAACAGCAGACAGACACAGGTAGAGACTAGCTAAGCTAAGAACAAAATAGCAGTTGCAGTACCAGGTATTTTCCTCAGGAGTTGGTGGAGACCAAACCAGAGCTAAAAGGAGGGTAAAAATTGCCACTGTTTGCCAACAAGTTCGCCATATCAACTATTTATGAGGTCATAATATGTCAGTGTTGTGTTCACAGCTGGTCGCGCCGCCCCCAAGTGACCAAAACAATCAAATAATACGGCTTTAACCAAAAAGGTGGCCCATCAGATAGCAGTATGGATCATATTTTTGACATTTGTCATTTGTAAACGTTTTGGAAGGGACTGGCAAACAATGTTGTCCCGGCGATCGGGGACAGATCGCTTTGGAAGACGGTGACAAAATACGTATTTCGCTGTTTCGATTGGAGTACGAAAACCAGCAAATTGAAACTTGTAAATACTGTCCATCAAAATCTGCATCATTTTTATCTTTTCTTGTATGTTTTTCAATATAGACTTCATCTCCATATTATATCTAGGCAACATATTTATTTTGTCTTTTGTTGAAATGTTTAGGCTTACATTGTAAACCTTGTCTAACTTCCTTTGGCAAAGCTGTATGTAGTTATAGTCATGCTCTAAAGCATTTGAATTTGAAAATGTAATGTGCTTGAAAGAGAGAAACAAGAAGGCAGAAAGAGAGAGAGGAGTGGGCGGGCATATCGGCAACTAATAATACATTCTGCTGGACAGACGTGGTGGGATGTTGCAATCAACATCACAAGATTACATCAGCAAAAGCTAATTCTCTTATCACATCCTCCTCTCACTAAATCAACATGAGAGAGACAAAGAGAGCGAGAGCAGAGGGGGTGAAACGTATAAAGTGATAAATTATGACTGACAGAAATGGTGGGAAGTTGCCATCTGCATCAGACCAACGTCAGCTCCATCTCTTCCTCATATCACATCTTATTCTTGGTAAATAAAGAAATAAATGCAGGGGGAGAGAGATGGATGGATGGAGATGGAGCGAGAGAGAAATGGATAAAATGATGAATTGTGACTGACAAAACTGGTGGGATGCTGCAATCAGAGATCACACCGACAACACCGACTGCTTCATGTTGCATCTTCGCCTAAAGTAAATAAGACAGGGGGGGAGAGAGACGGGAGATAGAGAGAGAGATGAGGTGGGGTGTGGAGGAATGGATTGGTGTGGGGGATATATCATCAAGCAGTGATAAATTTGGAGAGATGGAAGTGGTGGGACGCTGCAATCAACATCACAACACATCAAATCCCACACAGGATCGCTGCTAGTCCTCCTCCTCTCCTGTCACATTTACATATTCAGCCTGTGAAAGTCGGTTCTGCTGTAACAGTGCTGATGTGCAAACATCATACATCAGACGGGACGGTGAGCTGTCATGATGTGGTATGTACAGCATGATGTCAGAACGTCTTGGCTGCCAGTTTCTGTGTCTGCGGCTGGAAAAAGTACCACCATCTCATACTGGCCTGAATATTCATTATATTTTTCTTCTTCTTTGCTTTTTTGTCTACAAAACAATTGTCACAACATGTCACAGGAGGCTGTAGCGGTGTGCAGTGTCATTCTTAATATGACCACCGGGTGGCACCCGAGTTAAGATTTTTCAAATCTTACACAGTGACTTTAAATTTATCGAACCAAAGTTATCTTTTTTTGAATCATCTTTTTTTCCCTTTGTTCTGATTGACCTTTATTTTTCATTAGATTCACGCTTATTGGTTTGTAATATTTTACAGCTGTGTATAACTGTTGTTGTATGTGTATGTATACTCAATATTTATTATGTGTAATCCATTTTATGTGTCTTTAGTTGTGCTGACACAGTGTTTGCAGATGAGCTGTTGAGCTAACTCTGGCACATTTACATATAAAATAAATGCATTTAAAAGTTATTAAAGAACCACCTTCTTTAATTTAATAAAAGAGTTTTTTTTTCTCCAGAAACAGGTGTCACAAACTGGGGAATTGTCTTACAATCAGGATCTTATAATCGTAAAACACTGACCCTGATTATGACACATATACGTTGGAGAGTCTTATAACATGGCTGTTGTAAAGACATTTCCTGAACTGACCACTTTTCACACATCTAATCTTATCTGTATGATATTCTCATATCAACCACTAGCTAACAGTCGCTGTATGTCATAGGGGCTGTGACACGAGGCTGTTTTAACACAAAAGCACATATCTGATGACAGAAGGAGCAACAAACACAAACAAAGATCGATGAGATTTCCAAGCAGGAACATTTGGCTCTGAAAGCTGGAAGTTAGACACGGACGCCCGAACAACAAAGACAACAAAAAGGAGTTTGCGTGTTCCCCCTGTGTTTGCGTAGGTAAAACATGTATGTGAGGTTAATTCTCCTGTCAGTGCCCTTGACCAAGGCACCTCACCGAAGAGGTGGGTTGACGAAAATGTAAAACAGCGTTTATTAATCTGAGTGGTTTCACAGTTTATTAATACTTTCAACACGAGTAAGATGTCGAATAAAGCTGCTACCGTCTTCATAATTTAATGTGTTAGATACATTTTTTGAATAATCCGAACAGACCGTGTCGGCATGTTTCCAGAGTCTTTTGGCAGCTAGAGCAACAAGTTGTCTCATTTCCTCAGTGTTTAACTCTGGATGGTGTTAAGCGATATGCGCATTAACCGCAGCACTTGACTTGCCAAGAAAGAGTTTACCAACAGCTTTAGTCATCGAGACTCACTTTGTCTTTTAAACTGAGCAATCCAAGGTAGCAGAAGACCTTGGCTTTAACCTGTGCTGCTTCAGTCTCTGCCAGCGAACATAAAGGAATCATTGTGTTGTTTCAGCTCCACCACTTTAACACCATTGTACACACTGAACTTGTGCTAACTATAATATTAAAATCTCTACATGTCCATCCCTGACCGTTCTGATTTTTAAAAGGAGCAGGTTGATTTAAATAGATTTTCACCTGGATTTTAGGTCCACACACCTGAAGGCTGTTAGGTTTCCTAATTCAAAAGGAAACCTGATCACTGCAGTTTATAAAAGTCGTCTTGTGACGTTGACAGGTTTAGAAAAAGCTTCTGGTTTTAGAAAGTGAAGAGAACATGTGAATAAACCACAAATGAGCTGCTGACCCTTTATGGAAGTATCCTCTGTTGTATTCTAGGCTCTTTATCTCAAACTGTTTGGGTCTGAAATACTTTTAGATTTCATATGAAATTCGCCAAAGACTAAATGTAATGTAACAGAGTCACACACACACACACACACACACAAGTCCTAATACTTCCATGACAAAACTGATTGTTTGTCAGTACCTTACAAAATGACTTGTGAGCTTTTTCTGATCTGCTGCCCCTCTGGTTAAGGTCCAGTTACTAAACATAATTGCTTAAAGTTCGGGAATAATTGTCTTCATTGTTGTTGGTTGGAGACGAGATATGAACCACGGTCTGCAGTGTCAAAGTTTTGTAAGCGAAAAACACTGAACCAGTGCTGTCATTTTTCTGGAGAGGACAGTCTCAATTTCTACCTACCTACCTTTCTTTCTGCCTACTTACTGTATTTACCTACCTACCTACTGTATTGGTAGGCTACCTACCTAACAACCAAACTACGAACCTACCTACCTACAGTCCTACATACTTACTGTATTTACCTTCCCACCCAGTAATAAACACCTGCAGCTGGCACAGAAAGAAAAGAACACCAAGATGTCTGTTGGTCTCCACAGCCTTCTGTACATAACACACACACACACACACACACACACAGACACACACACACAGACACACACACACACACACACACACACACACACACCGCAGGAAGAAAGAAGTTCCCAGCGGACTACCCAGAGTGCATCAGTACATTCAGCCCAGTGCTCCCCAGACAGCGCTGCGCTCTGATAGGTCCCTGAGGATTGCACCCTGCAAAGGTTTCTCACCAATAGGAGCAGGCCATTAGCTCAGATGGAGTAAACACACGCATAATGAAGAGCTGAGAAAATGTAACTGCTGTTGCATCTGAGACTGTGTGTGCGCGCTTACTTGCTGAAGTATCATATTTCGTCCCCGGCAACAAGAGCAGATAATAAACCTGGCTCTATGAGGAAGCTTTGGGAAGTTACTGGGAGCCACTGGTGCAGCTTGGAACTGGTTTCTGCCTCGAGTGACGACTTCTGGTGTCAAGAATCAACACCAGCGTCTCCCTAACCAGACGGAGGAAATCCTGCCTGTCTGTGGAGATATACGAGCTTACAAGGCCTCGGCCTTATCTGCTCCCTCCCTGCTGCTTCTATTTAAGCTCTACGAGGAGGAGGGGGAGGGGGAGGAGGAGGAGGAGGAGGAAGGATAGACAGTGAAGAATGGAAAAGAGAAGGCAAGAAAGAAGGAATAAGTGAGCGTAGGCAGGAAAGAATGAAAATGAAAGAAAAGAGCATGTTTGGTAGTGCTGGTTGTGCTCCTGTGCTGTGTGGCGGCCATCTTTAAGGCTTTCTCTAGTCAGTCTAGTCAAACCAACCTTTACACATCATTGTACTAATCCACTCTTCATCTATCTCTCCCTGCATAGGGAAATGCAAACCACAGTTAGTCACCAAAGCTGAAGAGGAGAGACAGGATGTGGGGTTTAAAGGACCTTTCCATCATCCTTTGAGTGCAGCGTCCCTTTGAATTCGGTTCAAATTGGACAGTTTTGCACCTCATAATTTAAGTTCGATGCCAATGTTCAGTGCCAGTACAGGAAGTAGTGTGTCCTAAATGTAGTGAGATGGAAAGTAAGGGTGTGGGTTTGTGTAGCAAATCCAACTTTCACGCAGCAGACTGCAGTTTGCTTCCTGTACTGTAGTCGCCATGTGCAGGTACATGTATTCTAGAAAGTGAAGATTTTAAAAAACTTTGACAAAATAAAAAATTGACACTGAACACACAACAACCATTGCTCCAACCATAGCCAAGTAGCTTTAGTTGCTACTTACGAACTTAACCAAACCATAACCATAAAGATGGCCGTTCAGAAAACGTTCATTTGTGTGCCTTTTTCCACTGACACTATTTAGTTGTTTAGATATGAGGACTTGTTGGTATAAAGACTGTATAACTGTGGCCTATGAACCACACCCACACATACCCATTACACATATGCAACCATCAAACAGGTTTCTTTAACATTCAGCGATGCGATTACAGTGAAACAGGGACATTTCCATGTCACCGTTTTACATTTTGCATGTGAAGTCAGAGCAG
The DNA here is from genome assembly GCA_002120245.1 of Maccullochella peelii. Lineage (NCBI taxonomy): Eukaryota > Metazoa > Chordata > Actinopteri > Centrarchiformes > Percichthyidae > Maccullochella > Maccullochella peelii. Next base: position 118,524 of record LKNJ01000339.1, on the reverse strand, counting down.
CCTGGAGAAACTGATATACAGTAAATCCAAATTCTTCATTAACTCCTGGTTTGTAAGCTGCAGATCCAAACACATTCCCTGTGGAAAAGTGGGCTGTTTACATCCTCTTTTTAATGAGGTCTGTTCAGGTTGTAGTCGGTGTACCGGAGGTGAGGGAGGACATGTTTGGCATTAAAGAAAATGAGCAGCTTCTGGGTTTGGATCCTTGCAAATTTACTTTCATGTTAACCGCTCCCGGTTTTCAGTCAGTCGTGTACTGTAACAGACTATCCAGTCAATGCAGTGTGAAATCCAGACAGCCTCTCAGTGCTGCAGCACAGCCAGCTCACCATCCACTACATCTCAGCGCCTGCCTCAGTGCCAAAACCCTGGATATTCATCCAGAACTCGGAGTGTTGGTGCGTGTCTGAGCCCGTCTGAGCCGGGGTGCTGCTGGTCTTACTTAGAACACATCATGTATACTGAATGTAAGATCTGTATCTGTACACAGCACCAGTAATCCTAATGCTTGAACTGTGGTGTTGCTGTATCTGCATTCACTTTAGATTATGTTAAAAAAAAAATGAAACTGAGGTTGTTGAACGAGTGAACTCTATCTTAATCAAGCTAATTAAGCCTAAAAAAGACTGACAGTGTACAAAAATGTCCACCGACAGTTAAGAAGTTATGTTTTACAGTTTCAGCCTCATGTGAACCTACACGACACGATCCAAGTGAGTATGCAACAAGCAAACACAAAACACACAAACCCGCAGTTAACATACACAATAGACAATTAGTTCAACACTAAAGACAATTACCTGCAACTACACATCATACCTATTTAATAAAAAAAATGTCTCGTTTCTGCACAATGTCAGCACTAAATGTGTTAAAGAAGTAGTGTTTTAGTCATGGACCATCAGGCATGCCATTTCTTGAGAGCAGACTGCTCTTACAGTCACACAGAAGGTGTCTGCTGTTGAAAACATTATTCAGCAGTGCAGATTAAGCATGTTGCCAATGGGTAGATGAGGCACTCCATCTTTAGCAATTTACCCATCATTTTGTGTCCACTAAAGCATAACATCTGTGTGCCCTCAGACCTTTTAAGATGCGGCACAGAGCTGAGTGAGCATCCTCAGCCGGGCAACATGAGCTCAGTGTTTCAGAGTCAGCAGCAGTAAGAGACACACGATTTACTTCAGATCCAGTCCTAATTAAACTGACTAGTCTGTAAGATTGGAGTTCAAATCCCAGTAAAGGCTTTTATTTCAGTTTGTGTCAAAATAAAACATGTTATAGTCGTACTGGCTGAGCTAGAGGAACATACAGGAGGGGTTCAGAGGAGGAATCAGACAGAAAAACCATATCCGACACTTGATTTTCTCTTCAAACCATATGACTCGTGGCTCATTTAACTTGACAGGACACATTAGGACATCATAATTATTTAATTATGAACATTAAGAAAATACTCCAAAGCAAAAAATGCCAGACAAAACCAAATTAGACTGGATTATCATCAGCAATGTGTCTTGCTTCACAAGTGAATATTGCTTCACATGCATACACAAAACAAGACAATATTACAAACAGCCAGCATCTAACAATTACAAACAAGTGACCTCCCCTAGAATAGAACGGAAGAAACAAAAAATACACTATGCTGTCTTGCCCCGTCTCTATTCTCAGCAGAGTATAACATATTGAGCAAAGATAATTTTGTTCTGCCCACAGGCACAAAGAGAGGAACCTGTTCCTGCAAGTGTGACAATGTCGAACATCCTGTGGGTCTACTGCACGCGCTCAGTGGGGTATTAACCTGTCCAGGGTGACATAATATGTACTTTTCCTTATCAAGGTGACTTACAATATGTAATTTCTCCGTTGTGTAAGGTATCTTGTTCTGCGCCGCCTTCACGTTAAACTGTCATTCACATCAAGTCGTGTCTCTGCTGGTGTTGGATTTTAATCTGACCTGCACACATATTTCATTTCTCCCCTGTTCCCGCTGGTCTGATAAACGAATAAACAGAAATGAAAAGAGAGAGAATCAGACCCTCCGCTCCGCTGCAGTGTTATCAGTAAACCGTAGGAGCCGCGGTCCACAGCACAGAGCTGAATGAAACTAATTAAGCTGTCCAACGTTATTTTTTATGATCACTGTGGAAATCAAACCCCACCATGGCGAATTATGCCTGTCATTGTATGTCCACTAAAGCATAATGCCACCATGGGCTCATATCCGCTGAGTTATATTATAAATGTTCAGTCTGAGGTACAATAGTTGGAAAACTCCACTCATTCATCAGGAGCCATCACACAGGGATAAATGAAGGAGGGGAAGTAGCATTGAGGTTTTGTTCAGTGTACAAAGGCAGATTGAATATGTGACTGCAGCTTATTAAATGCATGCAGCAGCGTCTCAAACCAACAGGCTGAAGGTGTAAAAGTCACTGATAACACGCCTGTGAAAGTAGAAGTGGAACAAATCCACAGCCTGTGAATACAAAATCACTTTTTACTATTATATTCTTTTAGATTTCCACATGTGCATGTGACCTGTGGTTACTGTGCTCCGTTTACACTGGCCAAACAGGAAAAACAAGTTCAGTCATATCATCTTTCATAAAGATTTAAAAAAAAAAACTATGTTTCACTAGAAATTTGCCATTTCATTCTTAACACAGAAAACTATGGGTTGGTCTTGCGTACTTGTTTCGTATCAACCTGGTGTTGTTTGCATGCGATTTATTAAAGGCCTCATTTCAATGAACCTCCCACCTGTGCACCGCGTGCTCTGCACCTAAACGACGGGCAAAAGCAAATTTCAAGGTCAAGGAAATACTAAAACTGTCAGAATGTTTCTTGTGCGGCCCTATAAGTTGTATACACGTGTGGCTGCTGCCATCACTAGAATAAGAAAAGACACGTGGCAACCATGAAACTATAATATGATGGTAAAATCACACTAAACAAAATGAAAACTGTTTCCTGTAATTAACTCTTTTCAGAGTTAATTATTATTAACTGTTTATTTGATTGTTTTCGGATCTGCCACCACTATGGTTAACGTCTGGTTAGGTTTAGGCACAAAATCCATTTGGTTAAGGCAAAGCTGGCGGTCATTGTTAAAAGAAAACAACATTGATTGTGGGTAGGAGAACGGTTTGTGGGATAGATCATTTTATTTTTATTAAGTTATGTTTTTACATCAATACACGAAACCTTTATTAAAACTCAAAATACCCCAGAATGTTTTTGCCCGGACACTTTAAACTACGACCCTCTTGAAAAGTTAATTTGGTAACAGAAAAATAAAATTCCTTCAATTCTCAGAGACTTAAATAAAAGCCGGCCACCTCCTCCTGGTCTGTACATGTCTGAGAAATGTACCGGAAACACCAGCCAACATTAGAGATTGCATCAGATTTAGATATAAGCAGAGCATGTTAGATGTTATTCACATCATTTCAAGACTCATGTGCAACATTAGACACTCACATCCACTGTGCTGCCTCACGCAGGCCTACTGGGCCTCCTCGGGGGGAATTAGCACACAAAAGCAAAGCCAAGCAACAGATCACGCTGCTGTTATTGCCACACAGTCGGGCCTCTAGAATTCATTTCAGCACAGATGAAGAATGAAGAATTGCCTTGACATTTACAGCACGCATTCTGCAGCAGCAGTCGACAAACAGCAGGAGAGAGCCACAAGACCGTGTGGAGATTTTTGCCATTATTAAGTTATCCCCGCTAATTTAGAAGATTAAGGCTGAAATCCCACATTAGAGCTCATTTCTCAGAGGTTTGCTCGCAGCATACAGATCCAGTGATACTGAGCCGACTGCAACTTTGTGTTTGATGAGTGAAGGAGCTGAAGAGGCGGCTACAATCCCTGTAATGTTTACGCAGCCTAAGCTAGCCTGATCCCAATTGGTCTTTTAGTGGCAAATAGAAGGGCCCTTATATACTCTGTGTCCCATGTGTAGTGAGGGTGTGGCGGTCAGGGGGGTTGGATGGGCGTGCAGCAAGTCCCACTTTCACGCCGTTTTATTATTAACAGTGACCACAATCTTTCCCCAACCATACCATAGTTTCCATGCACTGATATTGTAATGAACAGTCTTGGGTTTTGCAGAATTGTCCAATATTAGTGTTCTTGTCCAACAATGGGGTTTCAAACAGACATGTACTGTATGTCAGAAACTAAATGAAAAACTTTCCAATTAAACTTTTTTGATGGTGTACTCTTAACTTTTACAGAATAAAAAAAACGAGATGAATTATGCATGTAAATTGAAACTTTCAGAGATTTAATATCACTAACAACGCTGAACGCTTTAGCTGCAGATCAGAGCTGAAAGCTGCTTTCTGCACTGCTCGATGTTCATTCTGTGACTATGAGCCTAATCTGCCTGACCCTCAGAGACACCAGTCCAAACTTTTGCTAACTTCAGTCCCGAAAATGTTGTTTCTATCTCCACCTAGCATGGGTGGGTGAGAGGTTAACGGCACCATGATCCAGTGAGGAGATACTCATCCAGCAGGTGCCTCTGTGGATCGCTGTAAACAGATTTAGTTTGACGAGTAAATGGCGTTTACAGATGTTTACTCTCCACGTCACCTGACCTGCCTGCATTTTGGAGGAGGCCTGTTTCTGCCTCCTGGTGGCTAAAATTGCTGACTGCAGTTTTAATTGTTCATGAAAGGAAATCTCATTACACTCTGAAGTATTTATCCACTGTAAAAACAAATGCACATTTTCCCCACATGTGTAATCTTGTCATTTATTTGATCAGCCCACCCAAACACATTTGATTCAACTGTGCAGCTGACAAAAGTTTTTATTCACTTTCTATTGTTTATATTGATTTGTAGGCGGTCAATAAATATCTAGCTAATAACACACAGGTCAAAGCCTCCATCTGCTCTAATCAGAGACAATGAAGCTTGAGAGTTGTTCAGTGTGTGTTTATTCAGTGTATTCGACATTTCACTCTATGATGTTGCTCAAAGAATCAGTAGAGGTTGTAGTGGTCATTCAGTGAAGAGCTCTTTGATTGTCTATGCCACACACACACACACACACACACACACACACACACACACACACCCAGGTTACATACTGTAAAAGACAATCGTAAATACAGTATAATGTGTGTGTGTGTTTATAGGAGTCTGTGCACTTCTGCCAATTAAATGATAAAGAAATGCCAAGAAAATGAACTAAGTTTGGCAACAGAAGTGTTTTCTTCTATCGCTAAAACACAGACATGTAATCAACACAATGGCACACACACACACACACACACACATAAATCTGTCTTTAGAAATATAATCACTACTGGCACTAATACATATTTGAAAATGACTTTGTTTAATGAGAGATGAAGAAAATATTGAGAAACTTCACTCCGAATAAAAGGTGGCTGCCAGAGTTCTGGGCAAGTTATTCATAAAACCCCACACACACACACACACACACACAGAGGCGACCTTAACGCCAACAGACTGAACAACATGGAGGCAAACAGCAGCCAAAAGAAGCTCATCTACTGTTTTTAGCAGCTCTGGCAGAAAACCAGGCGTCGTTAGGAAAAGCTCTGAACTAATTAGACAGACAGTCGAAGAGCCTGATGCTTTATGGGATTGCTGCTGTGGCACAAGATAATACCATGCAAATGAAAAGGAAATGGGAATCTGTGCTCGGAGAAAACACTGACATTGAAACATGGAAAGAAATGCACAAAAAAAATGTTAAAACCGTCACTCATGTTAACATTTGGAAAGAATACTAGGTGTTTGACCCCAAAATAACAGAACCAACTGGTGCACTCATTCTATTAATTATGTCAATAAAATGTATAACTGCCCAATGACTTCATGAATGTAATACACCTGAAAGAGTACAATAGACAAATAGATTAAAGGTTAAAAGTGCATGAAATGGAAAATATCACTGCTGTCACTCTGCATAATATAGTTTTTGGGAGGCTGGAACCAACAAGCATGGGCAAACAGATGAGTTTGTGATTGGATAGCTGACAATTGAAGGTGTAGTTTATAGACAGTGTAGTTTTGTCTGATATTAATGCTCTTGTGGCTGAATGGGCGCTAAACTTATACTTGTGGAGTCCATCATCAAACTCTCCTCCCCTTCCTCGCTGCCGCTCCTCTGCTAACAGGAAGTCACCTCAGGAGGAGATAAAGGGAGGGGTGGAGTGAGAGAGCGAGGGGAGGTGGAGGCCATTTGGGACACTTTATTTGCCTCTCCATCATCAAAACTGGATGTGTGTTATTGCTGAAGAAGCACTAATATAATTGACATACCGTAGCCTTATTCTACAATACAACTCATAGCCAAAGTTATATGCAGAGGCAGCAGAAAATGTACAGCGAGAACACTGAAGTTGCTGACATGAAATAATAACATGACACGTCTGAGAGAGCGGGAACTGTAATGTAACTGTGCTCACATTTATGAGCACATTGGTGCAGGATTAGGACGATAACTCTACATTTACTAAATGACTGTACAATGAAGTATAATTATGAGGTGAGGCCATAATGAGTACTTAAGTACTTTTTTTATACATCATCTTCCAGAGAATTGTTTACTACAAAAATCCATCAATTGCACATTTTTTGTACTTTAAAAAAAAAGTAGTATTAAATTAATAAATAACTCCAACTAAAAAACACAAACTCAAATGAACCAAAACAAGTGAACACACACAAAAAAGTATTTATGTACTTATGACTTTTACTTGTAGTGGAGCGTTTTTATAGTGTCTTTAATTTGACTTATTTTTAGCGATGATGATGTTATATTATGGATGTGGTCACAATAAAAGCACCTGTGAATTCTCTGCTGAAACAGAAATTAAAAGAGGATGATTTTGGAGCTTTAAAAGTAAATGTGGATGAACGTTCCTTTTGCTTCCCTCTTTCTAACCTCGTACTTCATCACAGTAGTGGATCTGCTGCTGAATGATCACAGAAGGAACACAGTGGCCAACACCATGTAATATAATAGGCTTGTCTGCTCCACTGCTCTGTCCAGATCAATAAAGTTATAAAGCGACACAGAGAGAGAGACCCAGTGAGGCCGAGCAGCCTGCCAGCAGCCGGCCGAGTCCTCGGTCCCCGTCAGGACGGTAATATGTCTGCTGACCTTGAGTTTACACAGACAGGAACAGAGAGCAACACACACACCGAGCTACTCTAGTTCCAAAGGTGTTTTCAAAGTCCAACAGCAACAACATTATGTTTAATCTACAGGTATATTTATGGAATTTGGCAGAGAAACTCACAGTGAAGCTCAGTATTCATAAAATCTTTGACCAAAGAGTCCCAGGAACTAAAGGTCCCTTTCCCCCCCAGTCCTGTCTGTGTTCACAGCACATCTGACTGACTGGACTTTGGGTAAATTAGACCGATGATGAATTCAAAAGCAACAGCCGTCTTTAAGATGCATTTTTAAAATCTTTTTGGAAATGTTAGAGTTGGATGGGGAGACCGAGAAAGCCAGAAAGGTGACGCACCTGTCTGCAAAGTGTGAAGTTGTTTTGTTTTCTATTTCACTTGTTCACTTCTGCTCAATCCGTTTATCTGTTTAAACAGTACAAGAAATGTCCATCCTTGGTCACAGCCAGTTAACAGACTGCAGCAGCCTCAGGGTTTGAGTTTGAGGTTAGGAACACATGTAGAACTATGTTCCTCTGGCTGAAAGTTCCTAATGAGGTTCCTGGGCTCCTGAAAAAGTGTAAAATGATGGTGACAATGCCATCAGATCACCCCAGTGATTAACGGATGGTAAGTGCAGGTTAATTTTGGACCAACAAGCGTTAACTAATTGTCTCCTATAGATTCTATTTAAATATTTCACAAAAAGCCGTCATACGTTCCTCCATACTGCTGAACAAGTCTTAAAGGCTTGTTTGTAGCTCAAAGCTGACCTAAAACATAAAACTGAACTGATTTTTTTAGAAATTAATGCTCAAGTTACTGTAGCAGAAGGCGCGGACGTTTCAGATCATAGTGGGAACTCCAGTCACAAATCCTGTTAATGAATTTCAGGTTGTCAAATTCATTCATGTTTAATGCAGGTTTGATTTGAATTTGGATGGAGATATGTGGAGTCTTTCCTGTTATACTCAGCATCCCATAAATGCATTTAAAAATGTTGACAACAATATTATGTTCTGTTATTTTGTTAACAGACAGCTATTCTGTCGTTCAGGTATAATGATGTGCTGGCTGAGAAACATGTCAGATTTGGTTGACATGTTTTGACAAGGTGGACTGCAGTTTGAGTAACAGGGGATTCTAGTCTGCAGCTCGCTCTCGCTCCACCACTGAGGTGAACTTGAATATAGCTGGATTTGTCTTCACAGTGATACCAAAGTGTCACATGTACATGATAACTGAGGGCAAACAGCTCTGCAGGAATACGCCGGAACATGGCAGCTTCACTGCTAACGATGACTATTTAGAAGTCACACTGCAGAACTCAGCAACAAAAACAACAGGCAGGTGGTGAAGGAAACCTCTTCAGTATTCAGGAAACACTTTTGCTCCAAAATCTTTCACTTCAGAAGCTTGAAATTTGATTTAAGCAACCAGACCGAGCTGAATATCATCAAACCACGCAGGAGCAGCACTCACCTCTTCTTATTGTAACTCAGTTGCTCGTCTGACTCGCGGCCCTGCCTTCGCTCTCATTATTGGTGCTCTCATTCTGCCTCTGTACTTGTTATTATTCTGCTTGTGACCATTAGGCTTGTTCATCTCATTACTGTAATTCTGATTCAAGGCCCACACCTGCCATTACTGCGAGCACTCCGTCTCATTAGGAAACTCCTGTCATCGCCACAGTGAATGCAGCAGCAGCAAATTAGCTCTGATAGAAAAGCCTTCAATGAGACACAGTGTGGCAGCAGGAAAAGACACTACTGTGTGTGTGTGTGTGTGTGTGTGTGTGTGTGTGTAAAAAAAAAAAAGAGTGTGTAGATTAACAAAAGAAAGACAAATTGCAAGTACACATTTGTGTGTGGGGTGTGTTTTGTGAGAAACTGAAGCGTGTGCAGGTTTGTTGTGTACTCAGTCTCATTTCAGTGTATCTGTGTGTGTGTGTGTCTGTATGTGTGCGTGTGTATTAGTGTGAGTGTGTGTTATGAGATCTATAGCTACCTAATGGACCCATTTTCTTGTTGGAGTTGCTTCTAACGATTCAGTCAGAGCAAGAAACTAATGTGCCTATTAAGGCTGCATTAGCTTAAGTCACTGTCTCACACACACAGTTACTCACACACACACACACACACACACACACACACACACACACACACACACACTAATTGCGAGCTGTTTCAAATGTTTTCTTTTTCTATTATGAGTTTGTGTAAAAGCTGTCAAGCGAGGTTACCCTCGGGCCACTGAAGCCCATCACAACCTGCTGTAGGTTTCCGGGTGTTAACCTTTGAGTTTGGCTTTTAAAGCTTATTTCCTGCTTTTGGTGTGAGCACACGAAGAAACGTGGACGCAGGTCTTTAAACTCATTGAAAAGGTGTGACTTATCTTGCAAGAAAGCATGAATGTCAAACTGGCATTTCACATTATCTTGTGGGTAAAATGGTCCACGATAACAGTAGCTCACAGATCTGTTGAGTGAAAATGCAACAGTAAGAAGGGTCATTATACCTCAGTGTCCCTGTATCTTAACAAACTGAACCGAAATCTTGATAGAATATAAAATAAAGTTAAAACTGCATGGCTTTACAACTTTATATCCCTTGTATGTTTCTCTGTTTACAGCTGTCCCAATAAACGATTTACACAATAAATGACCAAAGTACTGTAGGTGCAGAGAAATCTATTGAAACAAACTGCAAATGCTGAACTCATGGCCATTACTTTTAAAATACAACACAGTGAACTATGTAAACACAAGAGAAATCCTTCATACCTGTTCCAGCCAAGTGCGGAGAGGACATTTTATAACTGCAATGTCTCAGTGTCAAACCAATATGTTGAGTTACTCTTTATTCATCCCTGTGGGGGAATTTGTCTTCTGCAACCGACTCAAGTTACTGGTAGAGGCCGATGCATCCAACTCGAAGGCCTAAGTCTCGACCTGTTCATTCCTATTACCCACCAAACATTCCACATATCTGACACTGCAAACAGACCTGAAGATTACTGAAAGTAGACGCCCAGACATAATGACTTATTTCCAACAATACATGCGGGTTGACTAGAATTTTAAGTCCAAAATAAGCAAATACTGAACAACTGAGTAAATACAGAGGACAACACAGTGAATGTCATCTAGACTATTTCTTAGACACTAAGAAAACCCTCATTACTATGGATGCATTAGTTCTTACAGATACAGATATCAACAGTCAACAGCCTGCCTCGCTAATTCATGATGCAGTTTGCGTGAGAAAGGCAACAAAATGGAGGAAAATAAGAATAAGAAATGTCTCAAGACTCTATTTTGGATTCGCCCTTAAACGCCCCTTACATCGAGGGGGGGAATAAGCATATTAAGTACTGTGATCCAACATTTCCACACAGAAAAGTAAATTATATACTATATATATTATATTTAAAAATAGACAAGATGCGTAAAGACAACAATATGGCATGGCAAGGATCTTTCTCATGCACAGTTCCTGCGTCCTGGACGTTAAAATCACCGTGTAACCACCACAGCATGTATGGATCTGTTCGGACACATGAACACTTTACGTTACTCCAGAGCTGATGTTGAACTGTGCCAACAGTACTGCATTCATTTAGTATCCAGCCTGCTCTCTGCAAATCCAAATTATGGCAGTCCCCTCCACCAATCAGACCTCATTTGTCACCAACAAGATCAGCCAATCAAAAGTAGGAAGCAGAAGAAACATTGCGTCCAATGCCTTTGAACCAAAGCTTAATATGTAGATGATTAGATTATTTTGCTGAGGCAATATATTCAAACACAATTATCAAACTGAATTAAAAGCACTTCTTACAGCCGTCAGCAGCGTCACATTTGCAGCCTACCTCTTTAGCAGGGAGGGGGGCCGTCCTCTTCTCACAGGGCACGAAACAGTGCTGGCGCTCATCCGGGTTCACGCGCACGTACTCGTGGTGCGCACGCCCACGTAGGTTTGACCGGAGGACCCTGCAGACGTGCGTTAAAGGTCCTCGAAGTTTGTCATTGGCTCAGCCAGCTGTCCGTCAAAGTCTGCCAAGATTCCCTGCACAGAGAGACCAAGAGAACAGGATAAGTGGTGAGAAGAGGGGAGAAAGTCGAGAGGAGAGAGGGGAAGAAAGGAGGGAGGCAGACGAGTGGACAGATGCAGTGAGACGACAGCAGAGCAGCCAAATGGCAACTTGGCTGGGAAGAGAAGACTGGGATGACAGGAAGACAGAAAGACAGAAAGCATCATGGGTAAAAAGAGACACCATTCCTCCTTGTAGCTTATCAATGACAGAGTGACAGAGCTGAGAGTTTAGAGAGGAAGCGAGGCCGATGCTGAGACACAGCAGCAGAACCGCCGCCTATTAATCAATCAGTGTCAAGCTGCAGCCATTACATGTCAGCTACAGACGACTGATGTTTTACTGAAAAACAGATCGTTTCAGAAAATGCGAGTAAGTGTCCTTCGATAAACAGGCCCGACAGAACACAGCAGAAGACTAGACAGGAGTGCCACCATGTAATCTTTTCTTCTATAGTCAGAATTTAAAGAGTAATGGAACCTGTTCAGCTTGGCCACGCCTTCTACTCAATTTGATAATCAACTAAAGTGGGGTGGGTGATGGAGGGGTATGTGGCTCCATGCTAGGCCAGCTCAGTATCAGTTGGTTTACCAACACAATGGACAGTGACAGAGTCAAACCTGTCCACACCGTCGTTGTTCTAGAGTGACATATGGCTCCTGTCTGATCTATTTTCTGCATTAATGAAAACATAAAGACAAAAGGAAGAAAAGAAAAAAAATTAGCTAGCTCTCTGGTTTACAGATCTACTTTGTTTATGGAAATCATCAGCACAGATGGAAGACATCTTTCTCCAATCCTCCTACCGTTTTCAGAGAGGAACACGTCTGAATATTAAGTTTGTAGTTTTAGAGGCAAAATGATGAGATGAGATAAGCACTGATAATTCTGATGTCTGTTTGCTCTGTGAGAGGGTTTCGTAGATGTTAATAATTTTATTGTGGCACAATAAAATTAATTGCTTTTGATTTGTCACTTGCTTCGTCCAGTGAGCCTCCACAAAGATTCTGCAGTCATTGTTGTGAGGCTGCCAGAGAGAAAGATGTCCAAAGATACGTCCATGATGAAAAAAGTCCATGTGAGGGAAGATGAATGACAACAACAAGCAACATGCAGCAAAGTTGATCACCAAAAATATAAGAGAGAGAGAGAGAGAGAGAGAGAGAGAGAGAGAAACAATGCTGATGCCCCAAAGAGAGAGGGTTATCTCAGTTAGCAGTCAACAGAAACAAACTAGTGACTTGCCTTTTGACAGACATGGTATGATCTAATGAAAAACACTACTGAGTTGCATTATGGGAAATGTAGGATCTAGCATTTGAGTTTAACCCATATGACGAATTAAAAGTTAGGAAATTTTAGCCTCTGATAGTTTGATTTTGAACTTTCTTTTATGAATCTGTCTTTTGCAAAACCATGAAAGTGCTATACCAAACTATTTGAGTGCACTTTGAATGTTAAAATACATCTTCAATCAGATGTTTTTGTTGCACCAATCAGTGCCAAACTGCAAAAGCCATGAAAGCAAAAGCAGCAAACTGTATTTGAATTTACAGGACTGAGCCATCGTCTAGCGGTGCACTGCTGCAGCCTCGCCATGAGCAGTCTGGTTGTAAGTTCAGTGTTTCCCTGCTGATTGCACACAATTTGCATATAAAAAGTTGACCTTGTCTGATGGCTGTCGAGGCTCTACATGACTTATATCGGATGGTAAAACACTGTGGAACAAACTGAGCCAAGCTGGTAACCTTTGGGAGTTACAACATCACAGCCAGTGTGTGACGGTGTGAAGTCCCTCTCACTCGCCTCGAGTGTTTCTACTTCAGCTTTCCCTGAGCTGTCTCTCTCTTCACCCCCCTCCCCTGTGTCATTTATTTACATCCCTCCTGTCTTTCACCTCATCTCTAAACACCGCTCCCTTCCTCTCTCACTCAGTAAATTTCCAGCCTTTCATCCCCAGTGAGAGACTCAACATTCAGTCTCCCACAGAGACATATGGGAGATGAGTTTGGCCCACTTCCTAAATGTGTTTCCACAGTTATAAAAAGATCCATTGAGACTGAAGTGGAAAAGACTAAATAGGTGACTGCAGGAAATTGTCTGAGTTTCTAAGCACATTTTCTGGTTGGGAACTGTCAGCACTTCTGTGAAATAATGCTGGCAGTCCTCCTGCTGCCCCGACTCAAATCAGCTTGGCAACTCTACACTGCCCCCAGTCCCCTCCTTTCAACTTGTCCCTTCTGTGGTCATTAAAAGGAAAAATCCTCTCAAAAACACCAATATAAACAGTAATGGGTTTTATAAAATGCACTCCTGTGTTTGCATAGTTGTTAGGAGTTTTTCTTTTTCCTGTGGGCACCTACCAAAAGTAGAAAACACGCTGTCACATCCAGATATTTCCTGCAGCTACAACTGAGGGTGAAAGCAAGAAAAAAAGTTTCAGCTATCTAAAACTTCAGCAGGAAGTGTCAGATTTTAGTGTCAGTACTTCGCTGATCTTCGGTACTCAGAGAGAACAGGAAGAAAACTATTGGAGAGGAGGTACAGAAACTAAATTTAACAGCAGAAAACACAAACACGACAGGAAGAACTCTTTGACACTGTTTACACTCGGTTTTAAAATGCGTCTTGGGCGATTGGATGACAAGTGGACAGCACTAAAGACAGTAAGTATAAATGACCACCAAGATGCATTGTGATCCAATCACTCAAACCACTTGCTGAGGTGGTCTGGGACGCATTTGACCACATATATCTTTTGTAGTGTAAAAACTAATGCATTCGGATGCGTCCCCGACTAGGACGTAACAGGAATATATGCAACCATCACGTCCTGCATGGTGGCCGTTTTGGTGACAGCGGGCCAATGCTCTAAAAAAAAAAAAAGGTTGGAGTGCAAGTGAAACCAGATGCCTAATCCCCATTGGGGCAGTAGATTCAGTCCAAAGAAAACTAGACGAGTCTTATTGTAACGTCGCCGTTTGGCGACAGATTGACACAATAACTGTGTGCAGGGCCCTTTGACCTTCTAGCAGAAGTGACATACACCATAACGAAATCTGAGTGTGGTCAGCTGGACACCTTAGAGACGCATGATAGACACAGGTGTGAACGGCTGATGTGTCCCAGCTGTCCACTTGTGTTCGGATTCGGAGTGTAAACAGGGTGTCTGTCTGCCATCTTTGTCTTGTTTGATTGTTTAAATGCATTGATGAAAATCTGTCATTTTGTTTCTTACACATTATGTTTTGAATGTTGTTCTAATTCATCTCTATGCTTTATGTAAAGCACTTTCAACTGCCTGACAATTTGTCTCAGCGTGATAAAAAGGAAGAAAAAGAATTGATGCTACAGTATCATGAATCTGGAGTTAAACCAAGTAATCTGACTTTCTGAAATCACCTCCTGATGAAAGCTGCTTCTGGCTGCTGTCCAGTCTTGGTAGGAAGCCACACATTACCAAATATGAAGGATGGGAGGCGTCTTGTGTGAAACCACCAGTCTATTCTGCTCCAAAGTGTTAAGTGTACGAGGTGTTGTGCACATGGTGTTTGGCTCAGGCAGCCATTTCATTTTCAAAACTACAATGAAAACAAATTGCCTTCTGCTGGTTCTGACTTTCATTTCCACTTTGTAGCTCTTCTCACGGTGAACTGTCAGGCCAGAGGAGCTCTGATCTCTGCACTCACTTCTAGTGGCTGCTTCACATTCTGGCAGTAGTGAAATTGAAGCTTAGACTAACTTACTGTTGCACATGCTTTGGATACAAGAATTACTTCATGCCCAAAATGTTCAATGGGATGTTGATGTATAAAAATCCACATGAGGAACTTTGTAACACCTCATATTGAACATGGTGATGTAGCCGAAACTATAGGCTTCAGTTGAGTCTAAACACCGACATGTGGACCGGTTTCATTCTGCTCATCGTGCACATACATGCTCACAAATTTTATCTAACACCATAAATAACAAACATGTTTAAACCAACTCCCCACAAATCAACTCACTGGCAAATTTGAGCTGATCTGTGTACGTATTGAGCCCACTTGGCTCTACAAGTTTACAAGTAAAGACATTTTCAGTCCAACCTGGCAACATTTTCTAGAAAAGACGCAAAGGTAGATCATGTAGTGATTTTCATATCTCCTGACTATCCTATTACTAAGCCTCTAACATGACTGATCCAACCTGGCAACTTCACACAGTGCCGATACCTTCACTGTGCACCAAATAACCCTCCTCTGGATTTAACAGAACCTTAAGTGGCACTGACATTCCTCTCCCTCTTTTTGTTTGTTTGTGTCTTGTCTGTATGTTTTTCAGTGCAAACTCTTATCAATCTAACCTGCCAAGCCTGCTCCGCCCTCGAAAAACTAACCTCTCTCGCTCCAAATAATCTCTCTTTTCTGTGCCCTATTACCACTTTTTTCTCAAATGGCTCCAAATATCTCTGAAGTCAAACAATCCAACCTGGCAACTCCACAATGTGTGAATAACCTCCTTTCATCAGGCTCCTGAAGGTAATAACCTCCTTCTGTGGCTGATAGTATTTGAAGTGGCAACACAGAAAGCAGTTTACTTCAACTTGCAGACCTCGCATCAGCCTGGCAACCGTAACCCTCGCTGGCTCTTCGAAAATCAAATAATCAGCTTTATTTCCCCCTCACGCCACCCGATGGCTCCATCTGCTTCTCCAACCTGGCAAATTCACACTGCTGCTTTATTAAAACCTTACCTCCGTCATCATGCATCAAATAACCTCCTCGTAGGGCTCTCATCAATACACAAAGTGCATAACATCATGGCAGCCCTCCTCCAAGCTGGCAACACAAGTCTTTCTTGCTCCCCTGTCTCAAGCCAAATAACAAATCAATTTTCTTTAATATCATTGGCTTAAAATATGTTCAGGGTCACGAGTTACAGTAAATAAACCTGTCAACTCGAAACCAAAACCACGTCCCTCTGAGGTTTCTATTTGAAGTGAAACACGGACCAGGGCAGACATGTTTACATGGACAACAATTTAGTTCTTTCGTAGTCTAAAAGTGTGTTCAGCTTGAACAGGAAGTGTATCATTCACAATTCATACAAAGTCATTGGAAAAATGTCAACGGATGCAAACAGGTGCACACTGGCTCTAGGTGACTTGGGGGTAAAATCCTAAATCACACAAGTTCTGAGATCATTCTAATTTCCTGTAAACAAAAAAACAACATTTTTGTTAAACTTCAAATAAATCCACTGTGGCACCTTAACAAGTCCTGGCCTCTCTGTCCGACGCCACCGCTCTGATGAACCGCTTTATGTCAAAGTGACAAAACGTCCTCTTTCTGAACTTCCTCCCTGTCACTGAATCATTAAAGCCTGAAACACCTTCCCGAGCCGAATAACCCTCATGTCTGTCCAAAGTGGAAACTTTGCACTGCATCATAATAAGCTCCTTGAGGCTGACCTCCTGAATGAGTCTTCAACCTGGTGATCCTGCTCCAGTCTGGCAACCAAAATCCCCCTTTCTGTCTATCTAACCATCTTTAATATCACCTATTTCTCCAAATGTTCTCCTACACCAACAAAAGTACAATGTAGCTGCCCCCTGACTTGAGCCAAAATCCGCAAAATATTACCCTCCCAAGGTCAAACATCATCCCAAAGGCTCTTTATTTTTTCCCTGTAAAACCACATTAATTCTCTGGTCGGGGTCCTTGACCAAATAACAGTACTTTCAGCAGTACAGCAGCCTGAGTGGACATAAATGCTGCTGTATTTCCACAGACAGAAGTTCACATGAAAGAAAAACCAAGAGACAAAGGAGATACATGATGACAGAGACTGAGAGACTAAAAGATAGGATATATATATATATATATATATATATATATATATATATACATATATGGATAAATGGTTAACACGATTGTCTAATCTGCCTCTGACAGACAGACTGATGACAGACTGGATTATAGTGGTAACAAGTGGAGTCACTTTTCTTTCTTTCTTCTCTTTGTTTACTTTGTCAATGTTTCCTCTCTTCACGCTCCAGACACAGCTGGCCGATCCGGTCTATAAAACTGTAACAAACTCACATCACCCTGCTGTATGGATATCAACTAAATGTCATGTTTCAGAAATATCACACCACACTCTACAAACCTGACAACACAACAGTGCCCAACTTTCCAAAACCACCTCAGCTTATTCTTAACCCTTTGAACTCTGCAATAGAAATCTGCCAGTGCCTACATTGGTATTTTTGCTTATTGCGATGTCATTTAATAGATTATCTTAAAATGCTTCATAACACTAAAATCTGTACAACCTAAGATAAAAGGCTGTAAGTCAATAAACCACAACTTGTGACACGAGTGTACAACGTGATGACGTGAAAGAAAGAAGTCTTAGCTTTCAGCTGCAAAAAGAATGAATGCTCTAGATATTATGTTTTTTTTAATGAATATAAACAGGTTAAAGTGTTCCAGTGTATTTGTCTGCCACAATACATCTTGACGAGGCAACACAAATCCACCTTTCCCCCACCATCGTTCTTTTGTGCAGATTTATTTCCCAGCATGGTGGAGAAAACTATTCATAAAGTTACAAGACAAAGGTGACCTGGTTTTCCTCCCTGGTGTGGCCCCTGTGAGCTGACGAGGTGCTGGATGAGCAAAGCCTGGAAGAACCTGCGATTCAAAAATACACCATGGGCACATCTCACGTTACTATATTTCCACAAGATATGAGGAAGTGGAGCTCATTTTAATAAGTCTCTGGAGGACGAGCAAAGTCATGTGACCAGGACTGAACGGAGAGCAACGGCCTGAAGGTGGCGCACTGAGGCAAAAAAAACAAGGGACTTTGTTTCTTACCACCCTAGATAAAAAGATTATATATATATGTATGTATGTATGTATGTATGTGTCAGGCTTTTCTTCTCATTTCCACCCTCTTCATCCTAGTCCACCTTTCAGCACTTCTCCAAACTCTCTGACATTTGTAAAATAAAATATATGAATAAAATAATGAATACAATCTCTCCAAACTGGCAACTAAGTCCTTTCCCATCCTGCTGTTAAAGTTGCGAAAGGACAACTGAGCCTTCAACCCGCAAGACTTTCCATCCACTGTGACAAAGTTTCTCCTAAAATCGTTTGCCCTTGAAAACTCTGACTGCCTTCAAACACTGCCACCAGCTGTTTCAAATCACTCCAATCTGGCAACTAAAATCTACCTCCGCAAAACGCCCTGCCCCGTTTTTCCTGGTATGAAATCCTCTAACCTTTTGACTGGATTACAATCATTCCAAACAGGCAACCTTGTCAACGCGCAGGGTGCTTCAAACAAGTCACAAAGCAACTGAGCCTCCATGTCTGCAAATTACCCTATCCACTTCACTAGCTTTAATGAGACCAACATGGCAACCATCCCTGTTCTCCATTAACCTTTGTACCTGTTAAACATCCTGACAACATCTGCCTCCACACGCCTCCCCTTCCACCGGCTTTTAACTCACTCAAACCTGGCAACGTGTGCCCTGCATCAAACTGAGCCACTTCAAATCTGAAGAGCCTGACATGGCGACGGGATTCTTTCCTCTGTGCTCCCTCCAAATCCACTCGCCTCCTCTGCTTAAAATCACTCCAACATGGCAACTCTGCCCTGCTTGTAAACCTCCTTGCAACCTGGCAACCGCAGCAGGTGCAGCGCTCTGCGGTGAGATAAGCTGAGAGGGACAAACTCTCCTCCTCCTCTCCTCTCTGTTCACTGCAGCTTTGTTCAGCCAGCGTATCAGCCTCACACACACACACACACACACACACACACACACACACACACACACAAACTCGTGTGTATCAGGTACTCCTACCAACATGGACAAGATGTGCAGAAAGTGTGTGTGTGTTTTACAGTGTACAGTGTGTGTTCATGTGTTTGAAGGTCAGCGCTGCAGAGAGTAGTTTCATGAGGTAAAAACCAAAGGTGATTTTTGTCTCCTGTCCAACTAGACATGTCTCCATCTCTGACGCTGACACATGTTGATTTTACTGTACTTCTGAGAATGCTGAAATGACTCACATTCATCCCCTGGAGGACTACTGCAGCCTAACTTCAGCTGTAACCCTAATCTGAACTAGGAAACCACTGTGTGGACTAGGGTTGGATGAAGAGGCATTGATACAATACAGCGAAACAAAGACTGTCCAAAAACGACAGACTGTATGTTTACGCTCATGTGACAAAACCTCTAGCAGCCATAGTTATGACTCTTGTCCATCAGGAGGAAATAGCGAGACACTGTTGTAGGCCACAAAGTCCACAGAGGGAGGAGGTCATGGTGTATGGATGGATCAACATAACATGAGACTTTAATCAGAGAGACAGCTGTTCCCTGTCCGAAACAGGTGTTTTCGGACCAAACAGTTCTGGGACTCCCTGAGAGGAACTTCCCACTGGGGAGCTCCCCCGAGAACTACATGCCTTCAAGGGCTTTTTTTCTGTTCGCATTCGCACCGCCAATAGGAACACTGAAGTGACGTAAGCCGGCCGGCGGTTGGTATAGCAACGTCACTTCTGCACGACATACCAACAACAACAACAACAGGTACAACTGTCGATCTATTTGTTTGTGTTTTGTTCCATTTTTTAAGGCTAATGTTACGAGCTGTTGTTTACACGGCTAACGTTTTACACGGTGCTGCATTGGCTCATGTGTTCGACCAATCAACGTACATTTACATCACTCTCAGTTCCTCTTGTGCTGGAGGAGGACCTACTCTGGAGGAGGAGCTAAAAAAGTCCCTCAAAATGGCGTTTTAAGAGCTACAATCATTCCCAGTTCTTGCAGTGTGAACACAATAAAAAGGGGAGGGGTCCTCCAACTGTTCTGAGAACTATGAAAAAGTTGCCTAATGTTGTTTTTACTGTGACCCTAACCAAGTTGTTAAGTTCCTAAACCCAACCAAACCAAGTTCCCTCCACTCAAAAATGCTTGTCTTCTTGTTCCTTCACTTGGATTATTGATGATAAATGTTTAACTGGTAGTTTAACTCTCCTGAAATTGGCCTGACATGATCAGCTGGATCATTTCTCCACTCTGTTGAACTACAAATTCACAGAGAGGTGTTACAGAGTGATGTTTCTTTTCCCACACAAGCAATCTTTGGCTGAATTCAGACACCGGCTTGCAGAGAGGCCATTAACCAGACAACAGCCGAAGTTTGAGCATTTTAGCATCTGAATTAATGTTAAAGCTGATGTAATCTGTTGCCTATGATGTTTGTCATTTTAACCAGCGACAGCGACGGTCAGCACCAGCTAGAGAGGAGAAGTCTGCTGCTGCTAAATATCACCCATCCAAACCACAAGCTGCTTTAGCTCATGAGTGCAGCCAGATTTGCCCTGAGCCACAAATTATTTCATCTTTTTGACAAAGAGTTTTGTTTTGTAGAAGCCAACTGGCTGTGAGAAAAAGTGTGATCCCATATGGCATTTCATATCGAACCTGTGTGTGTGTGTGTGTGTGTGTGTGTGTGTGTGTGTGTGTGTGTGTGAAAGGAAGAGAAAATAAGAGAATGATAACGAGGGAGACACTTGTTTTGGTAAATATGTAATGAGCTGCTTCGGGCCATGAAAAGTACTGTAGTTTTACAGTAATGAACAGAGAGCACTGCAGGTGTGTGTGTGTGTGTGTGTGTTTAATAGTAAGGGCTTTCAGTTCAGGTTGAGTTCATTCTGAGGCTTTAAAGAGCTTCACACCTCCTGCAGTTTTTGTATATATATATATAGTTTTTGAGTGTGTTTCCTGTGTGCACATTATTACAGTAACTACAAAAGCTTTTAATTATCTGTACATGATGTACACCCTGCTTTGACACATCACACATCATTCCTCTGCTGTCGTGCCAGAAGAGCAGATATGAAAATCGATTTAGAAGACAGAGCGGATGGAAAAAAAAGGTTGAATCTGGAAGCATCAACCCTTTGGTCTTTGTCTCTATAATCTACGCATGTGTGTGTGTGTGTGTCCTGGCACACAGTTGACCTCAAGCACTCATCATCATGGAAACCTCCAGTTGATTACGACCCGTAATAACCATATAGCCATGGTTTGTGATAATAGAATACCATTACTGACGCCGATTGTGAGAGGGAGGTTTGTCTGTGCCTGTGTGCATCAGCGTGTGTGTGTGTGTGTGTGTGAGAAGAGGTTTCTGACCCCATCATCACACAACAGCACCGCCATCCTTCAGCCTCTCTCTGGCTTTCTCTTTCTGTCGCCAATCAATTCTCGTCGCCTTGGCAGCCGTGGAATCCAATTAGAGCCGCCTCGTCACGAAGGCTCCACATGTGCGTGGACACCTCTCTCTCTCTCTCCCTCTCTGTGTGTGTGTGTGTGTGTCCAAGCTTTTACAGTGACCTTGAAAGCAACATCTGAGCATTTAGTAACACTGCTCTGCTTTACAGAGTGAAAGAATGGACTGGAGAGAGGAGAAGTGGGAGGATGGAGCGAGGAGGGAAGGAGGAAAAGATGGAGTGAGATGGACTTAAAGAAAATGCTTTCTTCCTCACAGCGAGCAGATTCATATTAACTTAACATCAGCAGGTGAAGCCTAGTGTAGCATAAAGACTGGAGGCAGGGGGAAACAGCTAGCTTGGCTCTGTCCACAGTGAAAACATGTCCCTACCAGTCCTTAAAAGACTAATTTATTAACCTTTTAGTCTGTACACAAACACAGCGTTTCATAGTGGAAGCACCCTGCCACGCCTGAAGTAAAGAGCGACTCTGCTAATGTCAGGGGAAATTACTACATTATATATTTGAGGCTTCTTCAGAGAAAACGAGCAGTCGCTCAGCAAAGGCCACATACCTAATGAGTGACTGTTTAAAGCCTCAGAGTAACTACTTGGATCCTGAGATGAAATGCATCAGGATCTGTCGGATTCAGCTCAGCAGCTGATTGATTGATCGATCACATACAGTGAAAAAGTCATAAAAAGTCAAAAGAAACAACCCAGTCAGTCATAATTAGGTGCTGATATGTGAGGAAAAAACTCAGCACTGCAGGTCAGACAGCAGGCTGAACTTAGTCTGATAATCACACAGCCGCTAAGCTGCAGCAGCCCCCTTTTGAAGTCCGACTCGATTTTGTGACAGAGCTAAAAATCCCATTATTAAAGAGGAGAGGAAAAAAGAGAAAGGCAGAAAATAAAATGAAACCCTTCTCCTGCCTGAGCTCTCTGCTCTTCAGCAGTCTGATGAGGACGACCGTCAGGACGAGGAGAAACCAGGCCGGGTCTCACAACACAACAGGTTCCTCCACATGTCCATTCACTTTACACAGCGCTGTTACACAACCTGTTCTCACACACAGACTCACAGTGCAGGTAAGACTGTATCCTGCTCAAGGACACTGACAGAACAGACAGTACAGATGTCAATGGACACGCGTTTTCATATTTAAGACTCCTTAAAGGGACAGTTTATGCTTTTTCCTTCATTAGAGATATTGACTACAGTAACAGGAAATGTAGGGAGGGGCGCAGAGGGAGGTGGCAAAGGTTTTTGACATTTTTACCCGCCTGTCTCTCGGAACAGACACTCTTCTATTTAATCAATCCACACTGACTCTAAGACGTATGTCACCACACGAGCCCAGCGTTTTATTAACGCTCAGTCTTTGTTTTTTTCCCTCTGGCACGTTTAGTGAAGCATAATCTCCACAGCCAGCTGTTAAAATCACACAAATCTCTTGCTGATATATATTCTGAACTTATATCTAATTATTAATTATTAATGGTATCTGTAATGATTGATCAAGGCTCCCAGTACCGCTATGAGCTGAGAGAGAATATTAAAGAGTGTGTGTGGCTCTGTGGATAAAAACTTTAAAAAGGAAAACCTGCTATTTTTTGGTTCCAGCTGGGAACCAACTTTTCGGGTTCCGAACCAATTTTTTACTGGTCGAAATGCTCCCAACGGTTCAAAATTAGGTGAGAAAAAAAAGAAAAGGTGTAAGAAAGTGTGAGATCAGCCCTGAACCAGCATTTACACGATTACTGTACAAAAACATGTACTTGCAAGCAAACAGCACTTTGTAATGAGACAATCAGATTATATCCATAAACAATTTGGTCGAGTTGTACGACCATTTCGCTTTTCATGTGCAGGAGTCCGTGCGATGCACCCAGAAGGAGGCGATAAAGGCAGGCTTTTCACCCAGCTTCCAGTGGGCATTCACAACAGGTCATGCCATAAGACCTACTGTAGGTCGCTTCAAGCATACTGAACCCTTTGAATCCTCCTACATTCAATCAAGAGGAAACAAAGGGAAGAGGACGAACAGAAGGCAGGAATGAGGAGGACGCTGACAATGACAACATAGAGTGAATATAACGGTGGATTACTGAATGAAAGAAAGAGGGAAGAGTTGCAAGGTGAAGTGAGGACGGAGACGGAGTTTTCATGTGGAAGGATCCGAGCAGAGCGAGGAGCATCTCAAGGACTCTTCATTTAAACATAATTAATGTGAAGATCAACCGTCTGATTCAGTGAAGAAGAAGAACACGACGATGGAGGATAATGATCAGGCTCTCATGTCCTCCTCCTCTTCTCATCTCCTCCTCTCACTCTCCATTTCCTTCAGAGGGAAACTCCTGTCAACATCTTCATCATTTCTGCTCTCTTTCATTTTGTTTTCTCTCTTTGATCTCACAGCACCGTCCTGTCACTCTCGTCCAGCTCTTATCTCTCATCCAGAGAGAGACGAGGTTCTTTCTTTTCTTACTGTCTGTCCATCTTTTGTCTCTCCTCCTTTTTCTGTCTGTCTTTTTACAGAAGATTCGTGTCACTCTGCGTTATCTCTCATCTTTTCAAATGTGTTCCTTTCTCCTCCTTCATCAATCGGCATCTTTTTCTTTTCACCATTTCTGCATGTTTTCCTCTCATCCTCTTATATCTCAGTGTCACCAATCTTTATTATTTATGCCCGTCTTCTTCACTTTGTTTTTCTGGCATCTTGAGGACAATCACTGGTCTCCTTTGGAAATGATAAATATACACAGATGTAGCAACTTTGAAATGAATCCTGTCCGAGTGATTTATCTCTTCTTCTTTTCCTACATCCCTAAACTTTTATGTTCTTTATCTGATTCACTTCCATTTTTCAAAAAGTTTTAGTACACTATCCCTCCAGACATCACACACACAGTCTAGTATTTAGACTGCAGATAGGCCTGGGTTGCCAGACACAACCATAATCCAGGTCTTTATTGAGTTACAGTTGACATTTCAGGTTATTGCTGTCAGCGTGATCAGTCTGCATTAGTTACCAAAACACAGAGAGCCTGCTGCTTCTTCTACTGTGATATTTCTACCCATGACTTAATAACCAAACAATCCCTTCAGGTGACATGAGTAGCAGCACATTATTCCTTACAGGTAGGAAAAGATTTCAGACCAACACTGTTTTTCTCCCACTGGTTTATTTGTCTCCCATGTTTGCATTTGGTAACCTCCAGTGCAAAAGAAGATTTCTGACAAGCGATCACTCCTGACGTCAGGCTTTTAATTACAAATACGGCCAAAGATCAGAATCTGCAGAGGTAGATGGGAGACACAACAGTCTGCTTTGTTGCAGCTCCACACACACAAAAAAGGTGCAAACCCCTCATTTAGCAAAAACTCCTACCTTGTGTGACTTCAGAAAAACAGTAATTCGCAGTCCCATGACTCTCTCCGTCTGCCGCTTAGTGAAATTAGAGCCTGTAATATTACCTAACAATGAAACCATAGCTGCAGAGGGAGGAAAAGTGAACACCACTAATTTTACTGTCACCAGACTGTCTGGCTGCTGGTCAGTAATGTTCTGCTTTATGATTTTACTTCCAAACCCGACAGGATGAACAAAAACAAAGCTCTTAAGTTTCTCCAGTCTAAATCTTTGAAATTTAAAATGCAAACCTTATCGTGGTTATTTATTTATTACTAAATTTAGAGTGAAACATGGTAACATTTAATACAACCAAATTACTGCACACCTGGACCATTTAAACTTTGAGTTGTTTAATCATTTTACCAGAAGATCTGATTAGTTCATCAGTCAGACATCCATATGTATGCTTCCTACATCTGGCTGGAAGAATTTACTGCTTGCTGGACTGTCATTGGTCTGGATAAACATGCCAGCTGTTTTGAAAATACATCAATTTTCTCCAGAAACTATCCACGAAAATCACTTTCAGATCGATTTAAGATCAAACACAGATCTAACTAAGCTGCAGAATCCTGATTCATTTTCTACTGATTGAAACTTTTATTTATACTGAGGAAACTCGTCCTGTTTATGGGACTACACAGATAACAGGAGGTATAACGAGTTGTTACATGATAAATCACAATATTGCTGCTATAATAGGTAAAAGATGTGATGGCAAAGTTAGTCAGAAGGTTTCCATCCAAATGTAGTTAAAATTTTAAGCGAATTTTGAGAAAATCTGCAAAGAAGATGCAAATTAATGTTCGCATCCACTACCGTTATTCGAATATTAGGAGTCGGTTCATCGAGATAAACAGCTGGTGGCGCTAATTTTCCAGTTGGGTGTCATCAAACCATTGCTGAAGAAGAAGAAGAGTGCAGTTCACGAAGTAATTTGAGCAACAGTCTCCTCATCGCTTCACGCAGATCTGACGTTTTCATCAGCCACTATCTTTAGTATCCTCGGTGGAGCGGAAGCTTCAGTGGATGTTTAAGTCACGTGCTTCATTATTCATTCACTAAGTCTGTGTCCAGTGCACTTTGTCGCATTTTGCATCTATTGATAAACCAACTTTTCCACCTCAGCCAAGCGTAAAATGTCGAATTTTCGTCATTTCCACCCAGGTTTATTCAGTGCAAATAAAAAATGCACATAAAAACAGGTGGATGGAAATCCAACTAGATTCAGCTGGTGGTGTTGTTTCGACTATTGGATATATTGAAAATATCTACAACACCTTCTATTAAATTGCTCATAAGGTTTGGGCATTATGAGAGTCATGTCATGTTATCGACTGTGTTTCTAATCGGCTGTTTTAAATCTCTGAGCTTTGCGTGGCTGGTTACCAGTCATTCAGTTAAGCCTCCGAAAGTCAGTCAGTCAGTCAGTCAATATTTCATCTGATCAGTAAGATAGACGGAGAGAAGCCAAACCAAGTGAGGACACTGTCAGTAATCTCTGTCTCACACAAACACAAACAGGTTATTATAACCAATAATTAACTCTGGCATCAGCCCATTTCAAAACACACACACACACACACACACACTTATCCTACTGATCGACCTGGAGTGGACCTCTTGGCCTTCATTTTCTCTGTTCTGCATTAATCAGATGGAGATTACAGAGGGAGAACAAGAGAGGGTTACACACACACACACACACACACACACACAGAAAGGACAAGAGATGAAGAGATACACAGATACACAAAACACAGAAAGAGAATACTGATTGAAAGAAGGAAGGAAGCGAGCAGGCGATGGATGTCTGATGGAGGGAGAGTGGCTGCTGGTTGGATAATGACATGATGAGAGTGTTTGTAGTGTTCTTAACTGCTGGCTGACAGCCAGTTAGTCGGGGGAGAAACACTTCTGCTCATAACTGTGAAGGACTCCCGTTTATAGTCAAGTAGACCTCTCTCTGCCACTCTCTCTCTCTCTCTCTGTGTCCTACCTCCTTCGTCTCTTTGTACATTGTTAATCTGTGTATATCAAAACATCTATCACATAACAAACACAGCATTTGGTGGAAATTATCAGTTCAAAATAAAATGAAATCTAATTTCATCCACTGAAATTTGATTTTTCTACATTTAATGCAAATTTTGGGACGGATCTGTGGTTGTGTATCGACGTGGCTGAATATCTGACTCTAAATACATGTCCGTTAATCTTTACACCTCTAGTATTTCCCTGATATTGGTGCTCCGATTAATAACTGCAAAGCAAATGTACATTGTGATCGATCAAACAGACCTGATCCTGATACTTCTCATCTTGTTATCAATGTAGTTTTTAGACAATTGCCTCACTCTATTATAGTTCATAAAAATGTAATAAATTCCTCTGATGTTAGTGGACACACTCTTTATTTTAGTTGTGGACCGGGGGTGTCCACAGACTTTTGGCCATGTAGTATTTTCAGACCGCCCCCTCCCCAATAATACGGCCGTATACGTTGTCTGTGCAAGCAGCTTATTACGACCCATGTTTACGTTTATTGTTAGGCGGCGACCTCTAGTGGCCGTAGTGATTATGACGGGAGCAAAGGAGGAAGTCAGGTGAGGTGGTCTGTGGTGGCCTGTGGTGGGTCAAACAGGACTTTCACCCAGAAGTCAACGTTGACCTGTTTGTACATAACTTAACTTACAAACTAACCAGGTCGTTTTGGTACCTAAACATAACCAAACTGTTTAACTGTTTTAACGGGATCGTTTCATTACAAATATTCAAAGAGTTTCGGTTTCCATGAGAGACTGCGTCGATGATGAAACACCAGATTATGTTGAAAATCAAAGCATTTTTCAAGGAGTATATTCGAATTCAAGCATATTCCAAACCCTTGACAACATAATGGTTACAACTTTGTACGAACCCTAATGTTTATTATTGTTACGATGAGGTCCGGTACGCCTGTCGCTGGTAACGGTCATTCTGGGGTTTAGGTTTGAGGACGTGTTACAGCTCATCTTCTTGTTTTATCGTATTTCCATCTGTTTATATTTGCTCCTGAAATTTACAATCCATTTTCTGTATGGAGTTTTACATATTTCTGCATATACCTTCTGTCTACCTGAGAGATTAAATCCCTCTTTCTTCAGCCTCCATTTGACATTTTTCAACATTTTCACCAAAACAAATTCATCCATTGCTGAAAAGATTTAATGCAGGATTTACCGACATTTGGTTTGCTACTGTTCCCAGCTACGATGATTTCACTATTCACTGTACTTTCACAGAGCACACAGAAATATTAACATTTTTAAAGAAAGAAGTATTATAAAATGAAAGTAGATCATACTGATATTACACTGCTAACTGTGTTCTGTCATAATCCAAGAGAGAACAACCAGCACAAAGGAACCTGTCATTTCATAGTGGAAGAAATATCACAATAACAGCCCTCTAAATGAGTCATTTCATCATTTGAAGCTGTAATTAGATTGAGAGTTTCAGTCTATTAAAGCACCAGCAGATAAGGAGTATTTCAGTGGAACAGAAGGATTCAGGGTCACTGCTTAACAAACATCATGATGTTTGTTAAATCCTCTCCACTTCACTGTATGGCTCGGGCTCACCACACTGTTTCTGCAGAGGAAACAACAGCCGAGCTTCACTGAAAAATGAAGCTCTTAAAATGCAATGCAGCGACAAAAAGAGCTTCCCGTACAGCAGGATAATCCCACATGCAGAGAACAAAGGGGGGGAAAAGAAAGGAAAATTACAGAGAGACAAGAAGTTGTTCTAATTTGGAGAGAAAATGAGGTGAACAAGTTTTATGAGTGGAGACAAAAAAGTGAGTGAGAAGCTGGAACAGAAAAGTACAAGAGCAACTGGAGCGCAAAGGCAAACACAAAGAGAAAGGAGGCAGTCCTCTACAAAACTACAGCCCTGGTTCAAACCACTAGCATCACACGTCTGCTGCCATCAGTCAGGTTTCTTGGAGGCATGGCATTGATCATCCCAAAGTAGTTGCAGTTGACTTTGCCATAGCAAAAAATGCAAGGAGGATGTAAAAACGTTGTTTTCCTGACATCTTCCTGACTAGCAACCTCTTGTGGTCATGCAAAGTGTGACTGTTGTCTCTCAGAAGCAAAGACGGATTTAGTGCCACAAAACCTCTTAATTTCTTTTAAGTTTCCAAACCTTAACCAGGTAGTTTTGTGTGCCTAACCCTAACCGAACCTTAACCATGACCGTGGTGAATCAAACAATGCTCATATAAATCTTGTAGCTGTCATACGTAGTTCCTTTGAATGGCAAACAGTGTCATCCTGCGGATGGATCAGTGAAAGACTAGTTGGTCTCTGGCTGAAGTGCTGCTGCCAGATTTCATTTAGCTCTTTACATTCACATGAACTGTACACACTTAATTTAACACATTTTAATAATAAAAGTAGCCATCCTCTGCTAACCAAAGCAAAATAAATGATGTTCTCCAGCTGTATGTGTGTGAGTGTGTCATCTACTCAGTCATCACAGCTAATTGCTTAAGATAATCTGAACATCAGGGCGTGACAGCAGCGCACAGCAGTGAAGACAGTATTCACCTGGATGTGACCTCCAGACACACCGGGAAGCCCAGAGCAAATCTCATCATTCCTTTTAAAAAAGGAACTAATCTGCATTTTAATTAAACAGCTCCACTCTGAAGGGCCTGCAGTGATCGATGGAGCTGCATTCCAACAACCTGAAACAACAGCGTTGTCCAGCTGAAGCTCTGTTACACCTCAAGGGTCTGGAGCTGTAATCCATGTAGTGACTGGGGGGGACCCAGTGTTAACACACCTCATAATAAGGAAGAAAGGGACATTTCCCACTGTTCAAGCCTCCCAAAAATCCCAAGTAGATTATGCCCAGTACCCCATACAGAAAATGACTTACAGAAGACTGAACATACCTTTTTAAATCCAAATTATTTTTACTTTCAAAAGCTGGCTACACAACCCTGCTATGCATTTTCTCTGTTCAACGAAGTTCAAACTCATCAGAAACGAAAGAGCTGTCTGACAATCTAATGAACTCAACGTTCCACTAAAGGTGTAAAGGCCTTTTCACACCGGGGACGTGACGAATAAACAACACAAAAATGCAAAATGCTGGCCTGCAAATATTTATTCTACTACAAAGTAATCTACTCAGCGATGCTGCTCCACACGTTGTCCTTGAGTTCAGTGTCCTTTGTCATATAATACAGGGTGTTATAAACACAAACAGTCAACAGGTCCGGAGTTGTGGTGTGACGTCTGTTCCGCACAACGTGATTGGTTGATGTCTTTATTCGCTGTGCGAAAGTTCAGAAAAATCGACCTCATTCCAAAAAAAAATTACGTCGCAAAAACAATAGTTTGAAAAAAATATATTGACGTGTGAATTAATCGCACGAAAAAATCGCCTCCTTAAAGGAAAATCACCTTTATCCGTTAAGTTTAAACCATGATCTGTGTTCAGATGCAAAGAATAAGTGGTTCTATGTTGTTTGCCATCGCTGTACATTTATAATATATTATTATCTAGATTATTTAGTGGTTCCCACTGGTTTTTCAGCACCATACCAGTATTGCCTTATAATTGTACCTAAATTAAAAGGTACTGAGGATGCTGAACTGCCAAGTGAGAAATCAGAGAAAAATAAGTCTAAATTAAGAAAAAATAAATGAAATACGTTTAGTATGTGGGCACAAAATAACAAATAACATTAATTAAACAATACCGTCTACTCCGAGTCCCACAGCTCGCTTCATACGGAGCTAAATGAGGTCTGACTCTCGTGGAAATGAATTAGGCAATGTTTTGCTTGCAGGGCAGTGATAAGGCAGAAAATCACCTGTTTCTCATGTCTGCACCATTTGTTCAGGCCGCTGTTTTGCACAGTGAGGAGCTGAGTGACAGGAGGGAAACACAAGTGTGTGTGTCGCACTCATACCGAGGACGTGCAGAGCGGCTTACTTAGGCGGGTGTTTACAAGGGCTTTTCTGTTTGAAATCATTTGACACCTTTCTGACAGGTCCATTAAGCTAAATAACAGAAAGAAATACAGATCGTATAACCCATTTGTTTACAATGCACTAGTTGTTCATCTCTGAATAACTAGATAATGTATTAGAATTCAGCAGGGCCGCTCCTTTCATTGGACTATTTTCATTGTCAATTAAGTTCTAATTATTTTTTCAAGCATTATTTTTTTAAGCATTTCATTTATAAGGCTCATCACAATTCCCCAGAGGCCAAGGTGACATATTCAAATAGCTTGTTTTTGTTTGTTTTTTTCAGTCCAAAACCCAAAGATATTTAATTTGCAATTATGTGTTGATTTGATTCATGAACTGACTAATTCTGCACTAGAATTCAGTCACATCTCCTCTTCTAAACTGTACGAGTTGAACCTGCCTTGTAGGCATAAAAGCTATTATTATTATTATTATTATTATTATGAGCAGACTGAGCTGCCCTTCCTTCCAGCTGCCAACCTGCGTTACTGGCCTCACCTTCATCTCACCTTAAGTCCTTCTCTCCAAAAGCACTCCCTATTTGCTGCCTAGAGAACTTATTTACATTTCGCCACTTCATTTCAATGTCTGTAATCTTAGTACAAAATGCATGCTCGCTGTAGTTCCCACGATAGAACAAAAACATGTAGAACACACAAAAGGTTTACTACTTTTTAGCTTAAAATCCCACAAAGCAATGTGTTGCATTTGTGAGATTTAGAGAGATTTAGCAGCATTATGTGACAGCGAACCCATCAGTGATAGTGCAAAATGATGATTGTAGTGCTCACTGCAGAGTAAACTGTAAAGTGCTAACATGCAGGGAATAGTGAACGAGGGAATGGGGTGAGATGGGGACATAACCCTGAAAATGTCAAGCAGTGCAGCTCTGGTTAAACTGGTATCGATGCTTTGTTTTCATCATATCTTGACTTTTTGTAAATTAAAAAGTTACACCTCATATCCATTATAAGCCTTATTCAAAACTTACATTTTTAACAGGAAATGGGGAAAAAATAACATTAACGATGGCTCTGTTCCAGAAATCAATCCTAGTACTGTTATGTATAAGGCTGGAAAATATAGACTAGACTATTATTTACTGATCCTGGTTATTGATCCTCCTCATTATTCCTCCTCTGTTTGATCACTTCCCAGTACCTGTTACAGTCTAGTTACTGTTACTAAGATTCGGTGTAGTGTAGAGGAGCCATACACCATAAAAGCTTGCTCATGTTGTCCAGTTCCTACAAAATCAACAGGATGGTGATGTAAGAGAGACTAAATGAAAATCTGTTTGTATGTACAGTATGAAGCGGTCCTGTGTGTGTGTGTGTGTGTGTGTGTATGTGAGATAGTTATGGCTGTGTTTGAAGTCCATTAAAAATGCATCGAGGAGGGTGACACTCAGCACTTCTCCATGATTGTATTGATTTTACTGAGCTGGCAGCTCAGACTAATATCTGATGGTATTAATGCATGTTAAATATTCATGATGGCTATCACTTTACATGCCCAAGGAGCTGTTTAGAAACACATTTACCAAAGGAGACCTACAGGCATGCACACAAATATATGTAGCAATGGATCTTAAGGGATCTGTCCGTGTTTTAATTCCCTTCATTTTCAAATATTTCGGTTTATTTCATACTTTTAGATACAAAAGACAACACTATCCTCTCCAGAACAAGAGTCTACAGCCACACTAGCGCCTCTGAGAGACTGTACTTAGGCACAGTGGTGCTTTGAGATAAATGCTAATGTAAGAATGCTCTGAACACACTTACAATGACAATGTTTGCATTGTTCAACACCTGCTAGCATGCTAAACAAGATTGTCAGCATGCTAGCGTTTGCTAATCAGTACTAAACACAAAGTGGAGCTGAGGCTGATGGGCATGTCGTTCGTTTTGAAGGTTGTTTGGTCATAAACCAAAGTATTGGACTAATTGAAAGTTTTAACTGTTGATGGTGCTAAATGAACAGTCAAGGGATCACCCAAGTGATCACATGATCGTCTGCAGCAAATTAAATGGCAAACCATCCAAAAAGTGAGACATTTTACTAAAAACCACAAAGGTCAACCTGTAGAGGAGAAGTCAGTGGATCACCAAAGACAGGATTCATCCTCTGGGCAGCATGAATGTCTTCAGTAAATTTCATGACAATCCGTCCAATAGTTTTTGAGATACTTGGACCAAAGTGGTGGACCGACCAACCAACCAACCAACAGACCGACAATGCTATCCACAGAGCCATGCCGCTAGCTGCTGGCTAACAACAACCACATTGGTCACTTGTTTAAATGCTGACACAGAATAAACTAAATCAGTCTCTCGTCTTAAACTGTTCTAACTCTAACAAGCAGTCGAATCCAACTCAGCTTTGACCTCTGACTCGCTGGGAACCTTCGAGGAACAAGACAACGTAACAATGCAGTACTTAATTGAATAAATCACACTGTGATTTGTTCTGCAGTGACTTAGACAGTTGATAACATAACTTCCAAAGAGAAATCCCCCACAATAAACATTCCTCTCTCTGAAATATTTGGTGCCATTTGGTGAAATCAGAACTATGAGACATTGCATAACATTGCAGTTTGTCAGTGTGAGTAATTGATTTCCTCCCGTGCTAATTACTTAGAGTTGACAGGTTTTCACTGGATAGTTGTTTGTCCATTGACTGAGCCGACATGGCTCCAGGGCAGCTGCTCAAAACCCTTTGACTGAAAGATTATGAATTCAATCTAAACTTTCATAGATGTAAGCTTGTAAAAACCACAGACATATATATGGATGCAGCTTCTCTGATATCAATCACAGTTTTCTGAAACGAGGTTTTGAATCTTGGAGTTTACTGCTTGGACGTTACTGTTTGTATTTCAAGACCAGTAACCGCTGGTGTAACTCATTTATGTCGTCGGTGCTCTTTGTTCTACACAAGTAATTAAACTTTGAATCCTGGCAGAGTTGGTGCCTTTTTTATCCAACTGTAATCTTGTTTTCCTGTAACCTTTCAACACACCTTGTTCCACCTTACAATTTGTCAATTTGTCAAGTACAATAACCAAAGTGATTGTGAGGATGTATTCATTTCACACTGTTTGCATGTGTGTGTGTGTGTGTGTGTGTGTGTGTGTGTGTGTGTGAATAAAGGTTGATGAATTGCAACTGAGTTGCTGCAAAACCAGAAACCACATTGAGGAAAACGATATTTGCTACATTATCTGTAATAATAATAATAATAATAATAATAATAGTAGTAATACTTAGTTATTTATAGAGGGCTTTTCATGGTGCTCAAAAGTGCTTTACATGACAAATTGTGACATATTGCTAACCATTTCTTCTACTTTAAGCTACAACCAGTCCTGACCTCAGGCCTGATACAAACACTGTTTACTGACTTTTCATTAAGAAGATTCAGTAATATAATATAGTAAAAAAAAAAAGCAGTGTGCCTGGAAGTTTACTAAATACTTTGAATCAACACGTCACATAATTGCAAACAAAAATGCAGGGATATTATATTGCCTCTCAATATATGGGATCATGTTATTTTGTTCCTCCTGCATATGCTCAGCTTTTATTGAGTGCGAATGTGTAGGTGGGATGCTTGCAGCCTGCCGGCAGGGCTTTTCCAGGTCTCCTCTTACTGTTCTGCTCAGCCTCATCTCATTTTTCCGACCACTTAATGCGGCAACAATCCGCCAGCAGAAGTCACATTTCTGTAACCTCTCTTTTATCTGGGGAAGTCTGCTGCTCTAACCGCGAGGCATCTCTTTTCTGTCGTACCCCGGCAACTGAATGGATCCTGACAGCATTATATTCTCTGTGCCGGGCTGCTCCGAGTGCTCTTAGACATTTATCATCTCACTATCCTCACACAGCGATCGTGAGACACTTGTCACAGCTGGAAGCACACTTATTGTTCCCGCAGCAACTGTCCAACAAGCCACCATGAGAACACAAACGATGTTGTCGGTTACCTGAGCTACTTTCAAAATCCAAAACAAGAAAATGAGAGCATCATTTCCCAACACTCAGATAAATTTAAATGCCGAACAGCTTGCAAACACGCTGGCGGGATACTACAACTTATTTTGAACTTTTCAGTTTCAGAATTTGAGCTTCAATTTCAAAAGAACATAAGTTGTTCTCTGGGCTATTTGTGTAGAGGTGTCCTCGTTTCCAAATGGTGAATCTCTCATTTTACAATTTTGTGTTGAGAACAGACAGCATCCTTGATTGCTCTTTCTTGTAGAGGAATGAATTCACCAGAGGAAGTGATACGGAACGAAAGCAGCCTGATCATATTTCTCCAACATCAGCATCCAGCAGCAGGATGGGGAAAAAAGTAAAGAGGAGAAGACGGAGGATGAACGAGGCATTTTACAGAAAATCTGTTATTAGAATTAAAGTTATTTTAAAGATGCTGCTGTAACTGTAACTGTATATATATATGTATATAAACTGCCTACGATGGAGCACTGAGATTCATCACAAATCTCAAAGCTCTTACTCACCATTGCTCTTTGTGTGATCGGGTTGGATGGTCTGCCTTGTCCACCCGCAGACTTAACCAATGGCATAGTCTTAATTATAAGGCTGTTCTTGGACTGCTTCCTTCTTACCTATGAGTCTACATCCTACAAAAAAGCACGGGAAGCTATAATCTTCGCTCCCAGGACATATTTCGTTTAAGTATGTGGCTCCCTCGGCTTGGAAACAGCTGCAAAATCACCTGAATCTTCAGGAGCAGGTCTCATTGGACACATTTAAAGTGACTCTAAATTACTTGGATGCTGGTACATCTGGCTGTAGATGTTTTGAATGTTGAAGGACGTTTTGATATCTTATAATTCTGTATTTTGTTCTTGTTCAATGTCTGCAACCGTGTTATTTGTGCAGCTGCCCGTCTCGGCCAGGACAAGCCTCGACTCTCTTTGACTCCTGGTTAAATAAAGGTTAAAAATATATGCATGTGAATATGTTTACATTAGCATTCAGTTAGAGCACTGCAATGGAATAACAATTGAATAGAATACTTTTTTCATCTATCAGAAATGTTGTTTTCTGTATA
This sequence comes from Maccullochella peelii, assembly GCA_002120245.1. NCBI lineage: Eukaryota > Metazoa > Chordata > Actinopteri > Centrarchiformes > Percichthyidae > Maccullochella > Maccullochella peelii. The sequence continues at coordinate 82,433 of LKNJ01000339.1, read as the reverse complement.
ATGAGCATTACAGCTGTAGACCCGTTGACTAATTAGGAAAAAAACACTTGACTATCAATCTTACTAAAATAAAACTGTTGCTTTTCATAGTGCATGATACACAAAAGTGGAGTTTTGAAAAGGAAACCACTTTCTTTTTGCAAATTCATCTGCAGTCATGAAAACTGAGCAAACATCATGATGATGATGTTGGAGATCGTTTTGTCAACTTCTGTTTCCAAGGTCACCGATGAACTGTCAAGCTCGACACAATTTATTTCCATTCGTCTCTCTCACACCTTCACGTTACGTTCGTCACCTTCGCGCCCTCTTCTCTCTTCCTGAGCCGTCTTTTACTCCTGCGTAGAGTTCCATTATTCTTTTTGCTTTGCAACACATCACACAAAAATACAGATATTTTTCTTTGGGAGTGCAACGTGTCACACACTCACAGCTTAATTAATCCTCTCTTTTGAAACAGTGCATTTGGCTCGCCCAATGGGCGACAAACACACACACACACACGAACACACATGTAGAACAGATGGTTTCTCTCCTGGATACTTAGCATGCTATCGCTGCTTCCGTTTCAAAACACAGACATTAAACACGTTCAAGATAATAACTCAGCTACTGATGAGATGCCAGATCAGATTACACACACATTTACATGGGCATGAATTTGCGCACACACACACATAAAACATTCCAGTTGTCTAGCTGCTCCCTAATTAAGAGTGCTTGCAGGGACTGGGCACAGCTGCTGGCTTCAACAGTACAGCCAGGTTTACCCAAAATTAATGTTTTGACATACGAGCCACATGAACCGGTGGATGAAAACATCCACCTGCCTTTCCTCTCCAAGCCAGAACAGCAAACACAGCGCAGGACTTTAAAGCTGAATGGAGAGATCTGTCAGAAGAGAGACGGTTAGCAGCAGAGCCGCCATGTTGGACCACAACTGAACGTCAGTAGACACTGAACACAGAGAATTTTCACAGGTTTTCATTTCCAATTTTCCCCGTTTCATAAGTCTGTTTGATCATAGGAAAGTAAAGCCAAATGTACAAAAGTTATACCTTCATTCACAGTCTGTAAAAGAGAATTAATGTCCACGCTTTGCTACAAATCACGAAGGATTGTTCTGCTAGATAGCTATTAACGAGAGCTGGGTGAGACTGTGGGCCTCCCCTCAGACAAAGCTTGGAAAAAGTTGCTTAGTTCCTGGATGCCTATGGGATTATGTAATGTTATTTGATCCCATAGACACTTAACAATTGAGCCAAGATAGCCTAATATTGTGGTCTGACATAACTTCAGACTACACCAAATACATAAAAAGGGTCTGTCCTGAGGCTTTAATTAGTTTCTGCCCCCAAACTACTACTACTACTATATCTCTGAACTATCTCTTTAACCAAATCACACACATTTACTTTCTTCTATGTGATCTCCTTTTGATGAACTAATGTAATATTTTTTCACTTCCATTCACAGGGCCTCATCTGAAACTGTCTGGAGCCCCCCTGGGGAGACCCGCCTCACACTTTGAAAACCTCTGAACTAGATCTAGACCGAAAGATCTGCCTGGCTGATATAACAGCGGATATGAGCTTATTACAGATATATTGGTATCAGTGTATATGTTGGCCGATAAGTGACGAGAAATAGCTGCACAGAAATATCAAACTAGGTTTGACAGCGTCACCATTACATCGTCTGTCCACCAGAGAGCGCTGACGAGTTAAAATGTCTTGCTACAACAAATCTATGGGATCTGTATCCAGACAGTTTGCTCCGATTTCAGAAAATATCGCCCAAATATCGATATCACTATCAGCCTCAAAACTCCAACAACAGTAATGCTATACTATTAACATTACATCATAAGATGCATATATGTGAACCCTGCCTGGTCTCCCCTGGAGGGATTTTCATTATTGTGAAACATCTGCAACTGCTGTTTGGTTAAATTAGCAGCAGCTAAACACCTGCGTGGTGGTTTGAATTATTCTGGCTGATTAGATGTTTGCTCAGGTGGAAGTTTGGTGCTGAGAAGAACATGAGGTCAACAAATCCAGCGTACCAATAAGAATGATAAAGATGTAAGGTGTCCGCTCATTTCTTTTTTTCCCCCCTTTCATTACAGTAACACATTTAGGCAGGCTGAATTCAGTCATCATATTGCAGTACAAGTATGAAATGTGACACCAGAACAGAAAAGTCGATGAGGTTCAGCTTAGCCCTGAGTATGCTTTTGGAAAAGAAGATCTTGGGTCACAATACAGTGACATGACATGAAAAGTATGATTTAAAGATCATATCTATTCATCATTGTTGTTTTGGACTTATTATTAGTATTACTACTACCACATTGCTACTACTTTTATTTGTATTAACATTAATACTATTTCCACTACTGCTGCTTTACATCTGTTTGTAGAACTGAACCGTGCTGTGCTACTGCATGTTCACTTTCCTCTCCCTCTCTTAGGGTCCCACAAAACAGATTATGAAACACACTTGACCAAACATGTACAACTTAACTTCCCCAATGTGATGAGTCCAACTTTGTTGGATTAAAGAAACAACACAGGCCAAGCTGAGGGGGAATCAGTGCCTTACAGGAAGTTCAACGTGAGGAGTTTCCATCCAAAATAAAGTATCCACTGAAAAAAGTGGCACCTGCACCTTCAAGATGATAAATATAAAAGAAATGAAAACGACTTTAAACTGTGACCACTTCACAGAGTGGACTCTGTGTTAGCGATGCTCCTCAGTTAATGATTTTTCAGTTAATGAGATTTTCTTTTTTCACCAAAATCAATATACATTACAACACTTTGGAAATAAATTTTTCATTTGTTCATTATAATTTAAAGCCGTTGTTTTGCAGCGTTCATTTCCAGAGCTATTTAGGTCTGTTTTAATTGATCATTCTGTAGCCAATTTGGGGCTGCTGACTTTGGTAGTTAATTTTGCTTGAAGCTGTTCATCTTGGAAGCAATTTAGGGCCACTGATGGTAGAGAGTCTATTTAGTGACGCTGCTGATTAATTGAGCAGAACAGAGGAGGCAGGAGTGAGACTGTATCTGAGAGATGGGACTAAAACAAAACCACAATGTTGCCAAGAAAAGTGAAAATGTTCCTTTAGACACACATATACACAAAATCCCACAGGTCACACACAGTGCTGCATGCAGTGTGTGGGCGGTAACATCATATGTGTGTCAGTTTGTACTGTGAAACAAGTCAAATGTATTCGTATAACCTTTAATCACAGTTAGTCTCAAAAGGCATTCAAACGCCCACATTTTAGCGCCGAAGAAGCATGTTCACTTTGTTTCTGCATTGACTCGGTGTTTCAAATAATTCTGATCACAAAATATGCAATTAAGCCACTTTCCTGGCTAAAAGGCTAAAAGTTTAGTATTGGTAGCTGTAATTTAGAAGCCAAGTGTGATGTGGAAACCTGAGAATAGACTTCACAGTGAAGAAGGGGACATCTTTTAAGGCCGAATTTTTAAGGAAGTAATTGATGTTTTTGTGGAAAAAAGCCACAAAATTGAATTATCATTCAAAGCAGAATCATTTTTTTTTGTCTTAAAACATGTCTGGAGGAGATCTTTAAATAAAACACAGTCAATATCAAGCTGTGTTGTTACCAAAAACAGACGGTGAAATGGAGGCAAATTAGCCTCCGAATGGTTTTATTTTCCATAACCATAGAGGGTTTAACCCTACCATGACCAACAATCAAAGTATTTTTATTCATATTTTAGGGAAACATATTTTTTAAATTCACTGTCAACATTGTTATAAACTTTACTCACCTGCTCCAACGAATATGAGAAACTGTGGCCAAAAACAGCTGAAGTCAGCAGCTTCCAGCTGAGTACTAATGATGATTACGACACTACATCCCAGTGGAGTTATTTAATTATATTATTTATTTAATAATGCACTTCCTCATCCTCTCATGTAATATTTAGATAAACGGGATCAGATGCAGATGTCATTCTAAAGTTACTTGTAGTAACTGTAGTTACATTAGTAAAAACGAAGAGACCTTTTTTAGAAAATGTGGAGTCTGGCTGTGAATGAATAGTTGCTTAAGCAGTAATGTTATTTATGGGCTGTGTTTACCGTCTTTGTGCCAGCAGCTCAGAGAGCTTTAGTTGTGTACAGGACATTGTGCTCTTATCACACTGCATCCAGGACAGGAAACAGATTTTGTTTTCCTTCCCACCCACAGTCTCTGGTTCATCCCAAACTCAGGACAAACTGTAGCCCTGGACCTCCAATCCATAATTCAACATGCACATGGATGCTGTTAGGGGACAAACAGTATGGTGTGTTTGGTAGCGTTTGTTTGACTGCTATGTTTCTCTGGCTCTTTGTTTCTTCATGTATCTGCTTTAGCAGAGAATACGTTCTCGCCTTACAGCTGCAAAGATCACGTGAATCTGAAAAAAAGGCAGACTTTGCATTTTATCTTTGCCAGCAGTGAATTGTGGTGGCCTATTTTAAACCACATTCATGCTAAAAACAATCAAATAGGAACGCTGCCATCACTTTGTTTTTTCTTCCAATTCTGATCCAAATGCTTTATTACTGTTCATCTGCTGATAATGACTCAAATTTTCTTAATGGCATGCATACCTGAAGCAACCGAAGTGTCAGAAACAGATCAGATTTGATATAGAAGACAAACCGATTAATAATAAACAAAAAGCGAACAGGGATCAGGCCTAATCCTGGTCCTGTGAAGCATCCCAGGACGTCCTCTGATTGTTTCAACCTTCTGTTCTCCTGCAACTCTGTCTTCCAAAGATTATATATCCCAAATTTGCAGCAAAACAGAAAATGCCTGAACCAAACTATGTGCAGGACTAGGAGACAAACCTCGGTCTCCAGTGTCAAAGTCCTGCGCTTGGAATGGCATCCATCCACCCCGACTACCTGCCTATAGCCCTGTTCGCACAGGACTAGTATCACCAGGGGACCTCGTGTGGTTTAGAAAAGCGGAGTCTGTATTTTACTCGAATTTACTAACATTATCCCCCGGATATGATGTCAAGGCTCTGCGTAACATCCACTTCCTGAACGACAAAGAGCTGCTAAGAAGAAACACAGGCATTGTACGCACGTAGAGACACTCAGTATAATTGCTGTGTACGGTGAACCATGTTACCAAAAGCAAGTTTGATCACATGGTGTGCAACCATATTCACAAAGACCTCTTGCTCCGGTGCCCGTCTGAACAGGGCACAGCCTCCATAATTCTCAACTGTGAAAGAGGCAGAAAAAAGGCGTGGAGAAAACAAAAAAAGCCAACCCCAAATCACAGAGATGCCGATTCACACGGAAATAATATTATCACATGACCTCTGTGTTTGGTGAGGTCATGTAAACTCTGTGTTTGGTGAGGTCATGTAAACTTTACAAATACATAGACATGGCAGATTTAGATTAAGATCACAGATGGCCTCTGCAATTATTACAAATTACAAGAGGTCCCCCCCCCCCCCAGGTAATACTGGTCCTGTGCAAATAGGGTTTATGACTTGGTAGCACTTTCTCCACTGGGAAAAAACGCTGCCATAATCCAGGCAGCAATTACATCTCCCTCAACATGTGTTTGTCAAACTAATTAGTAAACATAATTTCTAGGAGACAGACCCCCAACTTGGGGTCCTGAGCTCACTGTTGAGGATCTCTGGATTGGGTCACTTCCACCCTGGCCGGGTATCAGCCAAGATTCCTGGGTAGTAAGCCGGAGCTGACCGTGATTTGACTGCCAGGCGGTGCTGAATTTCGTTCTTTAACTGCATCGCAGCTTCATTAATACATCAAGGCTTATGGCTCCTGTTACTGATGCACAGCCAGCATAGAGTTCCACATACACACAGTCTGAGTCAAGGTGGTGAATAATTAAATGACGTACAGTATGTTTGACAGCTTCATTAAAGCAGTTTGGTGCGTGAGATTATATCAGGGTGGCTGGAGGCAACACAGGCGCAAACCCTCATCTCTCAGCCACCAGCCTCAGCGCTGCTGAACGGAGATACGTGAAGACAAAGAAAGGAAGGAACGAAGGGTGCAAAGGTGATGAGATACAGATCCCATGCCGTCCTACGATGCACTTGTGGTGGTGACTTATAGACCCAATTTAACAGTATCAGATAATAGCTTTATTTATTGTCATTATCATCACTGTGTTGCAGTCATCTGTGCAAACAGACAGAGGACGAACCCAGAAGTACGACCTCCTGTCGTGTGTTAATTTCATTAATATGAGGAGGACTGTGGGAGTCGTGTGAAAAATTGCAGCTAGGAGGTGACAATTTCTACTTAAAAAGTTATAGTTTCATAATCACAACTCTTACAGGCTTTTATCAAGTGGATACTGCTCAATTAGAAAATGAATAAAATATGATTCATAGAAAGCCAAGTGCGGAGCACTGTCATTAAGTTTAATTGTGGAATAACTGACTCAAGTGAGTGTGTCTCTGAGGGCAAACACAGACTCTTAATTTAGCAACTCTGGTGTCAGTTTAAACTGTTGACCTTTAATTATTGTTCCAAATTATGTAATTAATCTAATGTTAAAGATGCATCTTTCCTCCAGGTTTGAAAAAACCCCCAGTAATGTCTACAAAAGCAGATCTACAGTCAGAAATAGTTCAAATTGTATTTAAAAGAAATCAGGACAGAGCAGTAATGAAGTACAGGCATTAAAACTCCCTCAGGGTCAGAGGCCATTACTCAGACAGTGCTTCAGTCCTTTCACATCTCCCTCCAGTGAGGAGAAGAAGTTTGTCCTTGGCTTCCTTTGTTTTTAATATGTAGAAACCTTCTCCCACGCTGCGTACAACTCATCCAGACAGATTTATGACTTTTGGTAAGCCCGAGGCCGCTCAGCACAGAAGGCTGATCTGCTCAGCATAAAAAAACAAATATCAGAAATTTTGTTGAGAAACAAAAATATGAATATATTAACCCGATGGCACACATACAAAGACAAGAAGACAGAAAGGGAGAAAGAGAATGCTAATGAAATGTGTTTAGTAAAACACAACAGAAACGGTTAATATAATTAATAATAATATAATCAATGAATTAGCAGCAATTTTGGCAATAAATTAATAAGCCATTAAGCCATTTATCAAGCTAAAAAGTTAAACATTATCCGGTTCCAGTTTGTGGTTCCATGTGAGGATGTCTTTTATATCGCTGCACACTGAATATCTTAGGGATTTGGATTTTGGACATAAAGCTACATCCACATTACTACGTTTTTGTTTTAAAACGCATAACTGTTGCTACGTTTACACCCAGCGTCCTCACTACTCCACCGTTTTATAACCCCTAAAACAGAGACCTTTTAAAACGCTGCTGACCCCGTTTTAGTTTGAAAACGCGTTTTAGTGATGACGGGCGGAAACGGAGACGTTTTAAAACGATGACGCAGACACACATGTTCACTCAGCCACTGCAATTCGTCACGCCCCTATCACATGACTCTATTTCTGGAAGAAAACAAACGACATCAGCCTCGACTACCAGCGGTTAACTCGCCACTTAGTCTCAGTGACAGTTCCACCTGGTCGTCGGTCCAAGCAGAGAAATCTCTGCTCTTTTCTCCATCGTTGTTCTTCGTTCGTAGTATTTCCTGCAACTAACCAAGCGACCAACCGCAGAGCAGATTTGTGTAATTACAGTACAGGTGCTGTGAGCGGAACCTGATGCTGAAGCAAAGACATCCTTGCAGAGTATTATTGTTGCTCTTTAAATTTCAAAATGGATGGACTGACTGTTTAAAATGGTCAAAAAATGGTTTCTCTAACAACAAATGGCTTTGTTGGTATTTACCTGCTTTGATTGTGTGAGTGGGGATTTTTCCACGTCAATAAACTGAATTTAACTGAAGTGAAAGATGCATACAGACAAAAAGAAAGAAGGAGGAGAGAATGACAGGAGGATATAAAGATGCAACAATGACAGAGAGAGACAAAGAGTGAGATGTGAAGAGATGCAGGGCTGCTATCGATTGTTCTTCCTGGCAGAGACGTCCGCCTTAGCACAGCGAACGCTACATAGTGCGACCTATTTACAGCTGCTATAATTGTACACAGATATCTCACACAATCACAGATGCAAGCACACAGCGGGGGGGGGGGGGGGTCACATGCATACAGTGTAGCTATGTAATCAAACACACACACACACACACACAGGGAAACTACAAACAAACAAACTGCTAATTAACTGCTGACGAGATCACATTACACACACACACACACACACTCCTAAATTATACACTAATCTATGCTGTCTACACTCGTACACACACACACACCACTATACAATAACGCACTGCACTTCCACTCTAAGCACTACACTGTACCATAGTTATGCAGAACTGTTTAAATAGGAGAATCATCTCATTTTAAATGAATAGAAAACAAGCTGATTTTTCCCTTTTGATGTACATTGTTACCTGTCCCGATAAGACTGTTCAACTTCACTGGTGAAATAATAGAAACAGGCTGGTTTTGCAGCGAAATAAAAAAAAGTTTATCAGTATTGGAATCAGGTGACATTACTAAAGAAGACACCACTGGCTCTAACAGAGTGTGTGTACATGTGTTAGAGTCACAGAAAGTGCAGAACCTGCTCGGGGGGGGGGGGCATCAAACGACTGCATCACCTCAGATTATATCTCTGTAAAAAAAATAAAAATAAATAAAAATAAAATCTCTCTTTCTTCATGCATCTCTTCTTCCTCTCTGAGCTCCCTGACTGCGTCTCTCTCTCCACCTCGATCTCTCGCTCCCGCTTTCTTCAGGATTGAGAAAATCCACTTATACGCATAAGGAGCAAGTAAGTGATCTAAGCAGGAAACTCAGTGTGTTTATTCCAAAGTGGTATGGTGATTTCTGAATAGCAACAGGGCCACTCGGTTCTACAGTGGGAGGAGAAGAAAAGGAAAGAGGAAGAAGGGAGAAGGGGAAGAGATTAAAGAACAAGAGGGAGAAGATGAAAGAAAGACTGGAGAGAGAAAAGATATCAGACACTATCAGACAGAGATCAGAACAGCTAGGGTTCTATTTTCTGTCCATCTTCAGGGAGACAGAAATAACAAAAGCAGCAGAGATTAAATCTGACCTTTTGTGGTTTAAATGGTGAGTCATTTGCATGGCAGGAAGAGCGGCATGAATCATGTGCAGGAGCCACGACTCTGACCTCTGCACTTTACACCGCCGGCTCACATACAGTACGGCGGGGTTTCACTTTCAACAGCCTCTGCTTAAAGGGGGGGTAGGCAGTATTTTTTTGGCATCATTTGGCAAAAATGCCATAATAACCGTCCAGCATGTTGTAATTCAAGTGGTCTGAGAACAAACCTCTACTTCTGTCCCTCCTCTTGGCTGTTTTCAGGCTTCAGAAAATCTATCCGTTGACGGGAGACTTTGACCAATCGCAGGTCATTTCAGAGAGAGGGCGTGTTCGTATTGGCTGAGCTACAAATACAGATGTGCGTGCACGTCCCTTCAGACGGTGAAAGCCTGATTCAGTGGTGGAAACTCCTGCTGAAAATCCTGCAACTTCTGAAGAAAGAAACACCTCCTTTGCCTACAGCGGCATATAGTACAGAACAACACGTCCCGGCTCCACACGGAGCTTCGGGGTCATTATGTTCGATGCCATGACGCTCGTATCGACGTGGCAGAAAGGCGTGATGGCAAACAGTGGGGAGTAACTTTTGAGGGGTGACAGTGGCGTGTGTGGTGTACTAGCCTCTCATCCCGCTGCTGGACGGCGTTGCAGCTGCCTCTGAAGCCTGGGGCGCTCTGCTCTGCGGCCGCAAAGCGCTGGAGGGGCGTCTTTGAGAAGACAAGTCGCGGTGGGAGGGACCGCGGTCTCTGTGAGGCTCACGCTGTGCAGAGTGAGCCCTACGAGGGATGAGGTTTCACAGGGTAACTGACTCCTTCAGCTGCCGGTCGAAGTTGTGGGTTTGGTGGGAGGGGCTTAGCAGAGTGATACAAGGCAATAATATGCAATATAGATATATACCTTATCTGGATCACCACTACGACATGCAAGACGAGGGTCATGTGACTGATGGGGGGTTGCCGAGCTAGCACCAGCAGTGTCATAGCGGTCCTTCAAGAGTATCCACACCATTCTCCTTGACCTGAGACACGCCGTGTTTGTCATAGAGTCCGTCAGCTCCGCCTACCTAATTTGCATATCGAGATACAGTTTGGCAGAAGATCGAGATAATGAGATTATTTATTAACAGCAGGTGTCGATGCAAAGGTTGATCGTGATCAGATGTCATTATCCAGATAATTTACCTAGACACAGATTATGTGATTCGTTAGTGAAATAGCTGGAGCGCAACATAGAACAGAAAAATGAATAAAAAAATGTCTGCATGTATGGTCAGTCCTCTTCAAGACAACCCATTAGCAGTGAACACAGCATCGTGTGCATCAGCGTTATTGAGCATTAAGGATGTCGTGTGTAGCCAAAGCAATCACAGGATACGTGCGGCAGATTCTTTTCTTAAAACCAACAACTTTTAAGAAAAATTAAAATGCTCAAAATGTCACAATGCTAAGAAATCTTCAAAAAACAACAAAACGTGTAGCTTATATAAAATTACCAAATTCATAAGAAATATTAAGACTCTTGGCTGATGCATATTCAGCTGTTTCTTCGTGAAATGCCCGTCGTTCAGCTCGCAGGGAATCCGAGTCGAGTGAAGAGTTGGAGGGTCTGTGATCGCTGATGAGAAAAACATCATGGAAAGACCTGTGTGTGTGTGTGTGTGTGTGTGTGTGTGTGTGTGTGTGTGTGTGTGTGTGTGTTTATTCCTGGTTGACCCTCGAGCAAGGAGAACACACTGACTCACCGACACACAGATGTAACTGAAGATGGAGACATAAAAGTGTTATGATCAGAGAGGAGAGCATCCAGTGAGTCAATCTCAGGGCAACTTTCAGATCAACCAAGGAAATGTGTGTGTGTGTGTGTGTTTTGGGGGTGTTTGTATAGAGGAGATTGAGATACACATCAACAGAGATGAAATGAAAAGACCCAAGGTAAAAATAAACTGTATAGCCTACACACACACACACACACAGCCTCCCATGTTCTACATTTACTGGTTTTGTTATAATTTCATAAAATGCTGTTTTTCAGTTTCAACGTGAGAACATGGCAAAAGGAGAAGACATGACATCATAATCACATATCCATGAGTCCAATGATTTCATCGATTAAAGCCACTGACAATGATTCTTTGGAGCAGTGCCTTGTGTAACCACACAGTAAAAACTCTGACTCAAATCAGTAAACCCGATGACTTTAGACTTGATTTTGAAACATTTAAGCATTCGATTTGAGCCCAGAGAATAAACATTATGACTCAGACTTCAGAACCAGGTCTTGACTTAATTGTGACTCACAAAACAATGACCATGTCCCACTTCTGCATGATTAATACATTAAAGAATTTTTGAATCCACATAAAACGGAAACAGATGAGTGATGATCTCTGTGTGTGTATGTGTCATATGTACATTAACGGGAAAGAAATAGGCAAGCTAAATCTAAACAACACTGAAAAGCATGGGAAGCTGGCTGTGGGTACTTCTCTCCTATCTCTCCAAGCAGTAATTGTCGCATAATTATTATTCATCATAGACTCTTTGATCGTGGAACTCTCCAGTAGATGATAACATTAATATAAGTAGAGAGAGAGAGAGGGAGAGATGGCAAGGAAAGAGGGAAGCAATCAAACAATAACTTGAAAGACAGAAGCCCACAGAAAGTAGAAAAAAAAGAGCGACGAAGAAAGAGAAAGAGAGGCGAGATAAAGTAAAGAAAGTGTGACAGAAGTGGGAAAGAAGGATTGTGTGTGCGTGACAATAATCACAAAAAGACAGAAAGCAACAACACCCCTCAAAGATTAACTGGAAAGTTAGAATAAGGAATGAAAACAGAAACATGAACAGGTAAATGTGAGCCGGATGTTGAGCTGAGAGCGGACAAAAAGCAAGAACTAAACATAGCCTGCATATGGCATTTAAATGTTATCGTTTCACAAAGCTCCCAGCATGAGTGGAGGGAGGCCCTCTATTGATTTTTCCAAAAGAGACAAAGTGTGCCGACATTTGGTGAGTGTTAATTTTGAACCTTGTGCGCATATGTTCATTCAATCCAATAAAATCTCCCAGAGAGGCGAAGAAAGCAGAAGAATCGGATGCAGATGAAGAGTTAAAGGTCAGAGAGAGAAACAGCACCAGAGAGGAAGTCAAAGGTCGCCCATTTCGTGTTTTATTAGAACACACAGATACTACATATGAAGATTAGATTCCCATCCTCCACATGATAAATGACTGCGATCGTACGCTCATGCAGAGATCTGAATCACAGTAAAGAGACAGTTTTAGAGTTTTGTGGACTGTGATTTGCTCCTTGGAGAGTGAGTGCAGCCCGGAGGAATACCACCACGTCCCCCGGTGCAGGAACAATACATCAGCTGTGTGATCGTGTTTCCAGCTCTCCACAGAGAGCTCTCTGCTTGAATTATCAATTTAGATGTTAAATCTGGGGGAGAGGAAAGTGTTGGACCATTTAGTGATAGAGTGTTAAGAGGATACTGTTGTGTGGTTTCTGCTGGGGTCTGTAATTTCTCACCCCGTTTTGAATCAGAAGCAGTTTAGAACTTGGAGCGTAGCGGGCTCTCCTGGGGTGGAGCTGCCAGCACAAATGAAAACCATTTCTGTATGTGCTCTAAAAATCCAAGGTTCAGCCAAGAGTTCTTCAGTCATCTACAGGGAACCAGTGAGCAAGTTCAAGTTTCTGACCGGGACAACAACTAAAAGCTTTAGTGACGTTGGGTTTATAGAAACCTGAAAGGCTGGCGTTACATGTAAAACATATTCATAAAACCTGGTTTCATGAGATAAAATTTTATTAGATTTGCAATTAACTGAGACTGCATGCACTTATGTTAGCGTGGCTGTATTCAGTGAAACTGTGTCAACATTTTATAACTAAAACGTGAGAATAAAAAAAAAGTAGAATGTCAAAAAAATGTCACAGTAATAATATGGCCAGCTAAGCACAAACAACAACACTACACAGGAAACAACGTGAACTCGAGCTTTGTTTGAGACAACACTACTGGCATCAATGTAATGGAAACACTTTTCCAACTTTCCGAGATGTCCGCTTCCTGTTTGCTCAAAGACGGAGTAGTTTTCTGCTCCGCTGGCGTGGTTTCTCCAGGGAACAAGGAGGTGATGACGACAACACTCTCAGATCTAGAACGCTTTGCGCAAAGATATTAAAATGAAATAAGACAAAAGACCAGAAACACTAACTGAGAGAAACAAGGTGCTCGAACACATTCCTCCATTAAAAAAAAAAAGAGCGTACACCTCAACTAGACGGAGCAGCGACTTGGAAAGCTTAATACGTGACAACATATGGTACAACGGCAATAAAATGCAGCTGGAAATAAAACATGGAAGTATGTGAACACGTGTGTCACTGAATCAGCTGTTATCAAAACACCACTTTAAGTTTCATATAGAAAGAGAACACAACAGTTTTAAGGGATTTTGATCATTTGTCAATGCCACAATGTAAATGTACTCCTGTAAATGTAAAAGCAGTGCATTCAAACTGTAAATATAGTAGTATATAAGTATGTTAAATATATTATTGTATATTAAATCATTAGGTTAGTATTAGCAAAGCATTAGCATTTAAGTTCCATTAGCAAGGAGGTGATGCTAATTCTAACTGTTAGTTTAGTTACAGTTCAGTCTATAACAACGGATCGTATTTATTAGAGGTCCCTCTGCAATGAAGTGAAGTATAAAGTAACATACTCAAGTAAAGTACAAGTACCTCAAAGTGAGTCGTTTTGTCTGTATTGCTGGGTTGTTGTTCTTGCTATGTTTCGCAATAAATCACCATAAATATTCTGCTGAACTTAAACTTGCACTGCGGTAATGATACATGTACTCATGTATGTTCCACCACTTCTGGTTGCCTGCCAGAATGGTGCGTAGATGATCAGGTTACATGCCACTCTCACATCTGTTCGGTTGTAGTATTAATATCAAGCGGTGTTTAGTGTGTAACATCAGCACTCCCACTGAAACTGTGCGTGCACTGGCTGCTGCGGATAAATGGATGTACCAAGCGATGTAGAAAATTGAAAAGGATCTGGAATATCCAATGACTGATTCTCTGAGAGGACGCTATCGCCTTCCTTCACACACACTCACTCAGTGATTGGCTGAGAGTGGACCCCTTCCCCTTCATCTTCCCTGTTCTGCACTAATCAGATGGAGATTGCAGAGAAGGAACACACACACACACACACACACACACACACACACACACACACAGTTAACCAGCTCCCTACGGGTGCTGCACCCTCCCTGGTTTATTCTCAGAAGAAATTGCACACAATATATTGTAATATTCAGTGTGTGACTGGGTGTTTGTACGTGCATAGAAATATGCAAATGCACACAGTCGGTATGTGTGTTTGCACGAGGTAGAGAGGCTTAAAGAAAGACAGAAAAACAGAGAGAGAGAGAGAGAGAGAGAGAGACTCTACCGTCATCCTGATCTGTAATCATGATCATCTGTCCACACAGACTGAGTGTTCTCCTCTGTGTTCCTGCATATTAAACACATTAGGCGTTTTCAGACCAAACAGTTAATGAGAGGAAGTGCCCACTGAGGAGCTCCCCTGAGAACTACTTTCTGTTTGCATTCACACAGCCAATAGGAACGCTGACGTGACATAAGCCAGCCGGCGGTTGGTATAGTAACGTCACTCAAGTTTTTTATATTCCGCTTTCACGACTCAAAACTGCGTTGTATTTCCCCCGTCGCATATACGCTCAGTAAAGCCAGGACCATCTGTCCGTGTTTTGGTCCGTTTTTTTAAGGCTACCGTTACGAGCTGTTACACGGGTTTTTAAAGATGGCGGTTGCATTGGCTCATGTGTTCGACCAATCACCGTACACCTACATCACTCAAGGTTCCTCTTGTGCTGGGAGAGTAGTTGGAAGATGCCAGAGACAGATTCTTAGACCCTCAAATGGCTCCAAAATCTATGGATCCTACACTTCCCATAAGAGTGTCTTTCATTAGACCGTCTCTGCCTTATGTCATGTTAAGTAATAACCCTGCAAACATCCCATTTCATACAAGTTCCGTCATCTTAAAATAAGGCTCACTCAACTAGTTTCTTTAAGTCCTAGATTTCAACCCTACATATACGTTTAAACAACTTGTTTTGAAAGATTGGTTTGATTCCTGGAATAAGCAAACTAGCTTCCTTTGAATAGACGTTTGGGATATTAGCGTGACGGTCTTACAATTCACTTTTCAGACTTGTTCTTGTCTGCTCGAGCTAAAATAATTATTTTGTGAAGACCAGTAACCTTGAAACAATAATCTAATGCAAATGGTGCTTGACAGAATAATTTTTCTTGAATAAGAAAACAACAAGGAATCATCCTAAAATAAAATGTCGTCTATGTGTTCTGCACCTGAGCCACTTTAACAACAAAATAGGAGAAAAATGTTGTAGTTTTCCACACGGAACCTCTTCTTTGATGCCCCAGCACGCTGCTGTAATACTGTACAAGATCTCTTTCTTTTTAATGGACACAGGAATATTTATTCTCCCTTTTGTCCGTGCACTGCAGCTCTGACCCTTACAATCCTCTTACAGCTCTTCTTCTTGGACACTTGTACTGTGGGTGATGCAGGAATTGCGGCTTATTGCAGCTTATACTGTTGCAGCCATTGTGAGTCACTCTGGATAAGTTGGCTAAATGACTCAACTGTAAGGCTTCACCAGGACTTTTATTTTGTAAAATGGCTGCATAGAGTTTTGGAATAAAGTGCAGTGACACAAGAAGAAGGAGAGTAGAAGGGTCAGGTTCAGGATGCAAGAACAGCACTTTTATGCACAGCATGTTAGTGAAATTTTACAAGCTCTGTCTACTAATGTGACCGAGTTGAGTTCAGTCTGCTACAACACACACACACACACACACACACACACACACACACACACACAGCAGGAATAAAGCACAGTGCCATCAGCTGTGCATGAGTCAGCAGAAGGTCTGTCCCATCCTTTACATCTATTAAGGAAAACACACACACACACACACACTCCCACTATTCCTGTCTGTGTGTCTACATATGGCTTGCTTAAAAGAAACCTTTCTCCAGTATCAACATGATCTCATCGCATCAAACGGATGACAAGAAGCTACGATGCCACAGGACAAGTGGACTGAAGGGAAAACATACTTGACTGTATGCAGGCCTCGTTTTAAATCCCCAAATTAGCTAAAGATCCACTACTCCTTTTTAAATCTTTGACTTGTTAAACATCAACAACCTTTTACCAAAAATGTCCAGGCCCCTTTTGCTAAACACTTCTGCCTTTTCCACCAAGAAATATCAGGCACCACCAGGTACTACTTTACTATTGATCAGTCATTTCCACTATTTTACCAATCATAATCAATCACCAATATGTCACAGCTAATTACATTGACATTGCTGGTTAGTTACCTGCCAGACTTCCAAGTAAAGAAGACCTCAGTCTAACATTAAACATTTGTCAGGTTGTTTCCTGCTCTGCTGTTCACCATTTGTAATTATTCCACACACATAATCAAATCACTTAAAAGCATTAGTGCATTAAAAATTCCATTATAGACGGCCTACCTGAGTTCCTCGGGGACGCAGGGACTCCTCAGGTAGAGTCGGTCCTTTTTTATGGTGAATTCAAATTCCAGTCACATCACTGGCCTCGGGGTTACACCAGGATGACAAGCTAACAAGGGCACCATCCTACCTGCAGGAAGGTAGAGAGGGGGGGGGGGGGCAAGGAAGGAGTGCAGAGATGGAAAGGGGAAAGAAAGAAATGTCAACATGTTGCATCATTAATTCATTAGCATTCCTAAAGCTTCTTTCCTGCTGTCCTCTGTCCCTCCTGTTTCTTCCCTCCCTCCCTCCCTCTCTCTCACTATCCACCCCCCTCCCCTCTCACCTTCCTTACCCTCCCTCGGGGGCTCCTCTGCCTCTTTTCATTGTTTTCATACAAGCTGTACAAACACATCCACAAACATTAATACTGCATAAAATACAAAATTATGAATACTGGATCCTGGGAAACGTGTTAGATCAGTACATCTTGGAACATAAACAATTAAGTGAATTCAACTGAATTAAACTCAAAATTAAATTGTGGGGTCCCGGCTAACAAATACAAAACAGTTAACAGAAGGAAATAGTCAAAAGTTTCATTTCGGACACTGATCAAGATGCATCGATAATTGTTTTATAATCACATCGTAAGCGAATCGTGAGGTGCTGAGAGATTCACACCTCTAGTGTGTGTCGTATTTCTGTGGAAGATTTGCCAGATCAAGATATCATCTGCAGATACAGAGGAGTTTAAGTGCAGAAACAGTTTCAGTGCTCTAAAAAGTTAAAGGCACAGTGAAGTGGCAGCATCTTGCCCTCTAAATTGAGTTGGATTTGATCAAACTATTGGATTTGATTTGAACGCTTGAAAGTGGGCATGGCTAAACAGGCGTGGCGTCCGTGTGCAATCATCCATCTATTCAGCCGTAGTGGACAGTTTGCTTTCACCAACACTACCCTCACCTGCCGTGTTGGTTCAGAAGGTGGAGGAAAGGATGACATTAATTGATTCCAGCCACTTAGGCCACAACCACGCACTTTAGGAAAAGGAAAGTGTTTGCTAACTGACAGCCACACAACTCTAACCTGCTAGCTTCTACAGTACGACCCCCGAGCTAACAAGGTCAAGTTTTTGTTTTTTTTAAATGATGTGAGGGGTTATTTTGTCACCCTAATTCATATTTAATTGAATAACTAATGTATGCACGCTGCATACAGGGTGGCACATTCATTATTTTGACATTTCATAGGGAAATAAATGAATCTTGATCAAAAATGCTTTTGTTGGCACTTTTGCCAACATTGTGGCGTCAGTGCTTCAGAATCAGTGAGTGAGAGTTTTGTCTAGAGCCGC
The DNA here is from genome assembly GCA_002120245.1 of Maccullochella peelii. Classification (NCBI taxonomy): domain Eukaryota; kingdom Metazoa; phylum Chordata; class Actinopteri; order Centrarchiformes; family Percichthyidae; genus Maccullochella; species Maccullochella peelii. Next base: position 64,320 of record LKNJ01000339.1, on the reverse strand, counting down.
TGACATTTATTCCAACACTCAATCAGACAGGGAAAAATCCATCAGAGAAGAAGAAGAAGAAATGCAGTTTTCTGTAGCCTCAACAGATGAAAAAGATGTGTTTTCAGTTTTTAAGTGGCATGACTCTCGCTTCCCTCAGCTAAAACTCCTCTTACTTTCTTCCCCACCACCACCCTGTCCACCTACACACTGTAACCTGCAGCAGATTGTTCATGTTCGCTCTCTTGGGTTTCTCCTCAGGCATTCTGGGAAATGCAAGAAACCATGAATTTGACAAGGAAGGAAAACAAAACACCAAAAAAAAAAAAAGAAAATTAGAACATTTCTTTGCAGAAGAACTCCTGGAACACAGCAAACATCACAGACTGATGATATATAACAACATGCCAACAAGGCGCCTGAAGGTGGATTTTTCCTCTAAGTTTGATGTCAGAGTAGTGTGGGTGTAGCGTAGGTGATTGTTCGCCTTTCGGAGGAATAGTTACATCACATCCTATGCATTGGCAAATATGTATATTTTTTTCTCCAATACATTTTTCATTTGAAGAAACCCATTTTCCAAATGTATTACCTTGAATTGGCTCCAAGCCTGCAGGGATGTACTTCTGTTTACTTTAGTTAATTTGGTTTGCGCGGCCATAAAAGATACAAGCAAGGTAATTAAACAAGGTGATAAAATGCAGCCACGACAGAAGAACACAGCAGAAACACAATTTATGCAGCGGAGATAAATGACAGAAAAAGGAGAGCTGTAATAACTGCAGCTTCAACGCAAAAAGAAAAATACAAAAAAGTCCTGATGATAACGTGCAATTGAATTAGATAAGAAAATCTAAATGACAACATGATGGACGATGGCAGAAAAACAACAGTGGTCATGAAAAATAAGCAGAGGAGAACATGACTAACGGGGAAAGAGTTAGTGGAAGTGAGTGGGAGGAAGAAGAGACTGTGTGTTGGTTCACTGGGGAAACTTCAGGCTGTTTTGTAAAGACACTAGAAAGCAGGGAATTCTAGGCAGGAAGCTGTCTAGCCAGAGAATCAAATAAACAGGAGGTAACAGGAGAGAACAGGAGATTAGGAAACTTCCAGCAGATCTAATTTAAAGATGCATTTCTAAAAAATGTAACTGAAGTAACCCTGAATGATAATTTCCCAGCGTTTGCTCAAATCAAAGAAGAGTAAGATATCAAATGTGTGAAAGGCATCACTAAACATTATTTTCACTTTGTTCTTTTAACTCTTAATGATAAATCTGATGATATTATATATGTTTTCTTACTGTCGACAAATCCCATGTACAAACCCAAACCAACAACGTATCTTACTAACAAATATTGTGTTATGTGTATCTTCTTCCTCTGTGCCACAGAGCTCCATTGTTGTCCAAAAACTATTTACACTAGTTTGCACTGGGTGACATGTTCCTTCATCACCATGAACACACACACACACACACACTGTAGTTTATTTGGACTCACTCACACACACACACACACACACACACACACACACACACACACACCGTCCTGCTGCCCCAAATACTCACCGAATGTGGATTAATCCGCCGCTGAAAATAGTCCCCAACAAATGCACTATTACACCTGGTTCAGTAACATTTGCTAAAAACTACAGTGTGCAGCTGTTTTAGTGACTTACTGAGCATTTTGTTTAAAATTGAAACTATCCAGTATATCTGTGAGCCAAAGATTCAAGGTTTCAAAGATTTACACCTTCAGTAGGAACCAATAGGCTTCGAGCTGAGAGCCACAGACAGGGTAGAGAAGTAAGAAGTATTAGAGAAGAAGCACTGAGAGATGGACTAACACATGTATAAATGGGATGTTTGGACAATAATGCCATCTTTATCCTCTAACAAACACATGCAAGTGAAATTTACTCATATAGGACTTTATAAAACTGTCAAAAAGTAAAGGAAACACTAGCAAATGCATGATCTTCTGCAACACCTCTCTTCATATAGTGTAGGTGAGCAAAGATTTAAGGTAGCTGAAAAAGCAGGGGTTTATGTGAGGTTATGCATCCCTTTATGTGTGACATTCTCAGGAAAGGAGGGATGGATCAGAAAAGAGATGAGCAGGAATGTAGTCAGACAGAAAGGGACAAATGGAAGTGAGAGAAACAAAAGTGTGGAGTGAGAAAAGAAGGATGTCAGATGCAAAAAAAAAAAAAAGGTAATGATCAGAAATGTCAAAAAGAGTGAGATACAGGAGGTAATGTCAGACTCAAAGCAGGAGATGAGAGTGAAGGAGAGAGTTGGACCAGAGTGAGCAGCAGACAGGACGTGTCTCACAGCGACTCTCCCCGCCTCCCTGCCGGTCAGCACTTCCCTGACTGACAGCTGGATTAGCATTAGCACGACTGCACAACAGCGGATTAGCGTTAGTACGGCCCGGTTCTACACAAAAAGGGATTAGCCTTAGCACAGGCTAATGCTGCAGGCTAAGAGATTAGCACTAGCTATAGCATGGCTTCGAGCTACATGAGAAAAGATTAGCTATAGTCTGACTCCATTCTGAACAACAGCAGATGATCAGGACCAAACAGCAGGGGATTTAACATCATGTAGGATGGAAGGTAGAGATGGGACAGAATAGCACTGTACTCAAAGCATTATTAATAACTAGTGAAACTATAATTATGATCATCAGAAATGCTTGTTCAGTGATAAAAATCACTTTCATAAGATTTAGGAGACTTTTTTGATTCAAGTTTTTTGAATGTTATGACTTTTCTGACTATTCTGTTTTTAGTTTCCAGTCGTTCTCTATACAGTATTGTTTTTTTTATATTTATATTGTTTATTTTCATTATTACTTTTTTATATTTATTAGATTATTTTTTGATTTCTCTGTAGCAGCCCTTTGGTCAACATTTCCTCTGTAAATAAACTGACTTCACTTACACAGAGATTACGGACTTTAAATGAGGTTTCAGTGACGTGAAGCATCTTGGTTTCACGGACACTTTCATGGCATGTATCGTCACATGAGATGTGACAAAGCAATCAAATAATTAATACATTCGCCTGCTGTATGAACAGTAACTGCAATTTAAAAAAACAGTAATATGGCCATTAAAAATTTGAGATTAGTCTAAATTCCGTCAATGTCAACTCATGGCTACTGAAACAGGACTTTAGCAACAGATGATAGAACTGTTTTTAGCTGGATCAAATTTGGGATTAGACAGGTGTCACTGTCACATGACTAAAGTGGTTCTTATTGATCGTCTGCCCACATTAAAAAGGTGGGTCTTAAAAAGTAACGCAATATAAAAACTGCTTTTCTTGAGTCAGCAACGGACACTGAATGTTTTCTGTGTATGTGAATCCGGCCAGGTGTTTCAGACGCTATTCGATCATCCAACAGCACTTTGGTTGAAGCATACCGACTCAAACTATTTGACTTCACTAGATACTGTACAGTACATCTCCCTGTAAACCACTGCTTGTACATGCTTTTATTGTGATATATTGAATCTCTACAGGGAAACATTTTAGCATCACGACTAGAAACGTCAAAATGAGCAAAAGAATAATACCTGCCGCCATGACTGTCAGGGCTGCTGCTCTGTTCGGAAACAAAGATACCATTTCAATCTCTGGAGTGAGTTCAGCAAAATCCTTTCTGACTATGTTACACAAGCTGCTGTCAAGTGTCACTTGTAATTACAGAGGAGCAGATGCTCCTGCAATAAACATGGAACAGTTACAGTACGTCTTGCTGCGACACCCATGGAGGGCCGAGAACAAAGGAAGTGAAACTGGTGCTGCTGGGTTTGGTCTTTATATCAGGGAGAGAGAGAGGGATCATGCTGTGGAAGGTGGTTCATTCTTCCATTCTGTGTCGGCTAAAATCCAAGAAAAATCTAAACCTCTGAAGCACAGTTTAGCTGCTGTGGCACAAAGCCACAGTTTTCTGTTATTATCTTACTTAAAATCACAGTATACTTTGTGATTTATGTGTTAAGTTTCATGAATGTTGCACCTAAAAAGTACAAGGCTATAGAAGAAAGAAAGAAACACAACAAGGCTTCTTTTTTTAAAGAAACTTTTCACTGTTTTTCTGTTTTCCTTTCTAGTCTCTCGCTCCTGTTTGCATTCCATCGAAACATCTGCTCTTCAGCACATTTGGTGTGTTGCTGTGGGCTACGAATTAAAAAATGCAGGTATGTAGGTCACTCACTCATTGGTCATTTAATCCCCCTCACCCTGTTTTCTCATTTAGCAATCAAAGCCTTTAATAACCTGCTGATTATCCAAAATGCAGAAGATCGTGTGAGCACACATTCCACCTGTTTTAGTCTCTTTATGGCCAACAGTCATTCAAATTTTATTAGGAGGAGTCGCTAAATGCTAAGGAGACCTATGAGGCTTGTGTGTTTTGTGAGAACTTTAATTAGGTTCATGAAGTTGTTAGACAGTCATAAAAAGGCAACAGGTAAACGATCAAGACAATCACATGCAAAGAACATGAATGCGCACCGACAACACAACCACAGAGGACGTTGACCTTTCGTTTTGCTCGTCAAAGATACGTAGGCTTTAGCTGCTTCGCTGCATTCCACAGGCATGGCTTTGTGAATATATTTACATTTATACCAGGCAATAGAAATGTGTCCACAGCCACAGATGTTGCCACACCACTGTACTGATACAAATTACATGTATCAAGATGGACCATTTAAAGAAATAGGTCAACATTTTGGGGATTGTGCTTATTTGCTTTCTTGGTGAGCGATGCCACTGTCAGTGTCATGTCTGTACAGTATAACTGAAGCTTAGAAAGGGAAACGGGGATCTTGGCTCCGTCCAAATGAAACAAAAACCACCTACCAACACCTCTAAAGCTCACAATGAACACGTTATGTCATTGTGGTTTTACCAGCAGTTATGCTCCATACTATTTCATGTCACTTCCTGGAGTCTCTGCTGGTTGCCTGGCAACTTCACGGTGACCATAAGACCCCAGCTTCATACTTACCATACAGACATAAGAGTGATATTGATCTTCTCCTTTTACAAACTCTTTGCAAGATAATGTAGCTCCCAAAATGCCGAACTACTCCTTCATACCGCCCACCCCTACATCTCAATGTTCAGTTGTTCTCAGTTACTTATGCTGCAGAGATACCTCAACTGTTTCCATCTTCTCGACTTCCAACAATCTGTCTACGGCTTAAACGTGTCTGCATTCAAGTGACAAACACACAAGACACACGCACAAAGAAAAGACGCCCACGTACAGACTGACAAAGGTTCACACTATCAGACACACTGCAGTGATGCTGAGTTGTCTGAGTCCAAGTTACAGAGGGATTATTGTAATGAGATGTGCATTCACTCACATTATATAAAGTGGGTTTAGTAGAGGTTTTATATGTGGGAGATCTTGGGCAACAACACATCTCTGGGCCTTATTAATTCTGTCTCTGCAGTCATGCATGTGTGCATCACTGAGTTTCTGCCCAAATTACCCAAAATGTTTAGTCCCAGGAACTACTTTTCAAGGAACTAAAAGGTTCCTTCAGCCCGTTTTTGTCTGCGTTTCCACCGCGGTCTAAAGACCCGTGAAATTTAGGCAAATTAGTCCACTGACATATGAAAAAGCGGCAGCTGTTTTTACACTTCATTCTTTCGCACGCTATACAACAACGATGATGCCATAAGAAGTGACGGACAGGCATCATTATTTGTGCGACACTGCAACAACAGTAAGCATGGAGGAGCTCAATAACTCAATAAGGTCTGGACTTTGTCGTCGTCTTCTGTAACTCGTGTCAAAGCACAATGAACAAAAAACTGAACTGGTTTGCGGCTGCAGATTTTTAAAAATGGTGGCTGAAATAAAATGCTGCGAGTACATTGCTTTGTGTCTGCCACACGAATGTAATGAAAATGTTTGTTAGTTTTAAGGGATTTTGCTTCTTTTACGAAAAAGCTATTCATAAAAAGTGAGTATTTTTGACTTTCACAGTTGGTGAACCAGGTGAAAGCTTTGATATGAAAACTAATGCATCAAGATGAAGTCAAGAGAAATCTCCCTGAAAATTAAGATGTGGAAATCCAGACATCCTTGACAGCTTTCAATCATGAATAGACAGGAAGTATGTGAACAACAGGAAAACCTCTCAGCTGCCTCCAACAGACGGCTCAGTGAGTGCTTAAAATGTACTTTAGGTACTCTGTGGTTCATTCAGGTTACACTGTCTTGAATAAAGTGACGTCTATTTCAAAACAGTAAAAGGCCTGACAGCCGGCTGTCTTCTCTAAACCATAAAACACATACATGAAACAATCTCACTCGACAAGTTCTGATCTATTACAGATTGACATTAGATCCATGACATTGGAAGAATCAAGAGTAAACCTTTTAAATGAAAAGCGACATCAGTTTGGGTGTCAGTGTGAGAGACATTAACTATCAGACATCTGATAGCAGTAGGCTCAGTAGGCTCCTTCCCGATCCGATCAGGTTTCCAGGAAGCTCTATTGACTGGATGTCAATAAGCATATTCTTTAGTCTAGTTAGTTTAGTTAGTTATTTAATCAACAGACCAGGCTGGGAACCATGATCTGCCCATAATTTACACACACTCAAGCACACGCAGGTCACAGGTCAACGCGCACATATGAGCACAGGTGCACATGCCAGACCTCTTGGGAGAACATATGGACATACACACAGCATTGCTACTCATGAAATCAGTGAATCGATGTATTAAAAGTTGCACTGCAAAAATTATGTTTACACTCAGTGTTACTCACCAAATCACATTGTGTGTATCCTTGAGATCTAACTAACGTGTCGAGTGCATTTCCTTCCTCACGAAACAATTACAAAGCCAATGTAAGTATTTTGAACCCAGCATCTTTTATATCCATGTTTAGAAGCTTGCAGTCTTCTTCTTCCGTGTCTCTGATGGCACATTGCAGCATGTTACCACCACATGGAATCTTGGAACCCAACGGCCAATGTTTCGGGGCTTCTGTTGTAGCCAGATAACGGATATCTGGGCCAAGACTTCGTCTTTTGTGTGCCAGACATCGTTTACAGCCCGATTAGTAATCTCAGAACCCATCATCATAAAGAATAGCCAATAAAAAGCTAATCTCTTGGGTTCTGAGATTGCTAAAAGGCTAAATTGTCATCAGGTGATATCCAGTGGGTTGTGAGATTATATTTCGGCCAATGTGTTCCACCACTTTTGCTCTCCACATGGACTGTTTACCTGCATGCAACCAAAGTCCACTCAAACATGATTGGTCATTACTACTCGAACTACAAACGGAAACCAGAATCTTGTCCCTTCCCTACAGATTTTGCATTCATATGCAGATATGTGTTTGTAGAGATTACCACCACCTGTACATCAGTGGAATAGTGTGACACCATTGGTAGGACTGTGTATCGCGTTGCGTTCATGTGTGTCCTCCTGCACATACACAAGACAAACAAAATGTGGACCCATCATAGAAAAACTGCTCCATAGCACTACTAGAGGTGTAAAACTCCTCAGGGAACCTTTAACATGACCTTAAGTTGACCTTAAATCTCAATAATCATAAACTGGTTTGTCAAAAATCTATACAAAGGATATTCATTAAGATCATTCTCAAACCTATCCTATCAGCACACGGTGTGTCAAGTTTGGATGCAGACCCATTATTGCTGTTGTCCCCTGCAGCATGCTAGCTCACTTAGTTGAGTGCCTACAATCCTCTATTACTGCGTCAGCGCTAACAGCTGTGAACAGGAACACTGCAGCAGATCACACTCACATCACACTATGTGGAAGTGTTAATAACTAGCTGTCCATTGCTCTGTCATAGGCTGCTCACAAGACCTGCTAGTAGCATGCCACGATCATCAACGCCTTGTAGTTTCAACCAGATCTGACAAACATTTCACTGTAAGAGTTACTGAGCAGCAGGTAGCTTCTTATGCTCACTTTAAATGGAGATCCTGCTGGGAGAGAGGCTTACATTGGTCAGTCATGGATATGACATACATCCTGTAAGCCTGTTTTAATCTGTTGACTGGTCATGTAATGTACTGAACATTTAATACGTCGTCAGGGGTCATTTTCAGTGCATTATGGGTTGTTAACCCTCGTGAAAGAGGAAGAGATTAGTGAAATCAATCCTGTCATGTTCTGATCTCTGCAGTAGCAATATAATAATAGAGCTTTGAGTCAAAAGTTACAAAGTGGTTGAAACAAAGTGTGAAAAAAAGTGGTTGACTCTGAATTTCTGTGTAAGATTTTAATGTGAGACATCTACAAGAAGCGCTGGGTTTTATTAACAGCGACTAATGAGTGAGTGAAAACAGTCTGAGACACTCAAACAACTGAGTGGTGAGTAAGTGCTAAGAAAGTGTTAAAGTGTTGAGTTTGCACTAACAAAAACACCTACAGCACATCCACATTACAAATGAAAGAATAGCAGAAAACAAACAAGAAACAAAAGGTTTCATCGTGTCTCCTATCTCCTCTGCTATCTCCTGTGTCCTTGTCTCCTAGCAGGGATCTTCCATCCTCTGCCTGTCTGCCTGCAGTCGACTGTCAGCTCTGACTGATGGTCGAGCGTTTGATCCTGTCGGGGTTTGATTGCCAGGGTCTTGTTATCTGTCATCCTGGCGAAGGGGAAACTCAATCTCAGTTTCAGCCACAAAATGGTTTCCCCGGGCAACGCCCCTCGCCGTGGAAACAACACGTGAAGTGGCGGCCCTGTCGCCGCGTTCAATCCGCCGACCTGCCATCTGTCAGCGTCAGTCAGTGTCCGTGTGTGTGTTTGTGTGAAGATAGTGTAAGAGAGAAAAACTGTGTGTACATGGAAGTGTGTGTGTAAGATAGTGAGTGTGTATGCACTTATGTCATTTATCAGTGTCAGTGTCAAGGTGTGTTTACTAGGTTAAATGTGCATGTATGTGTGTGTGTGTACAATGAGATTGCGTGTATCTGTGCATGCATGGTTTTGTGTGTGTGCGCGCTTGTCATCTGCCAGTGTTAAGAGGTGTGTGTTTGTGTGTGTCGAGCCTGACCACCGTTTATCTCATTCAACCATTCCATCAGTGGTTCTCAACTTGGGGGTCGAGAACCCACAAAGGGTCATATGATGAATTTTTGCTGTATTAGTATTTTAGTATCCTAACCCTAACCGTAGTTTATTTGGTATCACCACAATCTTTTCTCAACCTTAACCGTACCATAGTTGCCACCAATAATGTAGAAAAAAAGAATTTTTAAAATGTTGGCACTGAACGCTAAAAACAGCATCATGAAACGTAATCCAGGGTTTTTGCAGAATCTTCCAGTGTCAGCCTTGTTTGGTTTCGACTTGGTGTTAAATTACTCTTTAAGGTGAAGTCAGAATGGATGGAAGATGTCATTGCACAAATGAGTCAGGGCATTTTAAAAGTTGTAAATCCCTTTATTGGTCGTCACATTGCCTGCAGGATGTGGATTGTTTCGGGGGCAAAACCAAGAAGAAAACCAACCCTGCCTCCTACAAATTACGTTTATATACAACTAATTTGAAACATGGTCTGGTTTAATACAGACAAAGTGCTTTTGTTGCTAAAACCTAAACACAGAGTCACTGTCCTGTGCTTTCTATGCCCACCATCCACCCTGACCACCTCCATGTGACTCCACTGCACTTTATAATCCATAATAATAATCCAGCCATCACCATGTAAAACAATTTAGTTCTATATTAACAATTTCTAGCAGACAGGGTTGAAGAAAACTAATGCTAAGGCTATTCTGATAACAGGCCACAACTGCTATTTCAAAATATACCAGGTGCTACTGTAGGCACTATTTTGCAACATGGATCATTATATAATAAAAACCAACAGACCCCACAAACTGTAGTGTGGAGCCCCCTGCAGCAGCAGCGGTCTGGTGGTGATTTCCACCCTGACTGCAGACTATTACTTACTACATGACTGTGACAGCTTCAGAAAAATCTGCCTGAACAAGCCTCCATTTTACTGCCTCCTTTGTATTACAACTGGACTTCAGCGCAGGGTCACAGCTGGAGACTGATCTGGCCCAGGCTGCCTTCCAGTGGGAATAAGGAAACGTCTGTCCTCAGTGGGATCGTGATAATAACTGCATCTCCATGTTTCTTCCCCCTGCTTTTCCTCTCCTTCCTTCCCCGCTCAGCTTTCTTCACTGATTGCCGTTATTTCCAACCAACTAGTGTGTTTCTACATTCCCTACATACTTCCCTCCCTTTCTCCTCACTTCTCCTTTACATCTCCATCCCTCCTCTTTTCTCCTCTCCTGTTCTCTCACCCATCTACCTACCTCTCAGTTTTTCTGTCCTTCTCATCCCTCCCTTCCTACATCCTTCCCTCACCTCCTCCTCCTGCCTCCTTCTTTCCTCCCCTTCCTATCCTCTCACCTCTATTGCATGTCTGTTACCCTTCACCTCCCGATCCCCTCCCTCCCTCCCGATCGCCTCCCTCCCTCCCGATCGCCTCCCTCCCTTTCCCCCATGAGTTATAATAATATATAGTATGGAGCTATCTTAAGCTCCGCGCTTCTTCCTAGAAAGTAATTTGGCAGCGGGTCGCTAAGTCACCCCCAACTGTCACCCAGCAACCGCCTCTATCACCGGGCAGCCATCTATCTCCACCTCCTCCGGGTTAAATCCCTCTGCTGCCCGACGCACGCACACACACACACACCGCAGAACACACCTGGCTACACATTCGGAGTTTAAAAAAACGCACACGTACAAAAATAAACACACGGAAACATAATGAACAAGACGTATGAAGTTTATGTTGTTACACATATATTCTAAATTCAAAGCTCCACACACACACACACACACACACACACACACAATGATTTTTCTCTTATCAGTCCAGACAGAGGCAGCAACTGAACTGCCACACTCGTATTAATAAGATGTGTGTGTGTGTGTGTGTGTGTGTGTGTGTGTGTGTGTGTGTGTGTGTGTGTGTAGTTTCCAGCTGTACTGCAAATAATGTTAGCACAGCCAGCTCAGGGCTCAGGCATCAAGAACACAGCTGGGGAAGAAGAAAAGACGGGGATGAGGAGAAAGAAAAGATGGAGAGAGGGCGATAGAGGGAGAACAGGCACAAACAAATAAATAAAATGAAAGAAAAGGCATTAAAAGACAGGAAGACGCAGTGAAAGACAGATGGAGGTGGAGGTATAAAGCGAGGGAGGTCTACTTTAATGGACTATTCTGCATTCAGGTTGTTGCTGGAGGCTTTTGGAAACCCCTGCACACTATGTCTATTAGTCTAGTAAAAGGGCAAACACAACAGCAGCTACAATGCCTCGCCGCAGACTACACATCTCATTACATCGACCATTTTCAGGACGATCCTCGCCGGCTCAAAGCTTTTCACCACGCTGTCAGACCACAGGCAAACTCTGAAAACCAACTCAGCAGAAGTCCATTAACTCTGTCCCACCTGAAACAGGCAGGACAGGACAGAGAGACATGTTTTTTTATTCCCCAGTTCAACTTTAACACAGTATTTTACCAGACAGGTTCACTGCAGACACAGTGAGTACAGACTTTCACCCTCAAGATCAACGTTCAGTGTATGAATGACAGGATCTGCTTAAGTGTCCTCGAATAAGACGCTGAGACAGCTGCTGTCTAGCTGAACCACAGCAGGGTAGTGATAAGAAAGATGTCCTGGTGGTTGACAGCGTTGTAAGATGCATATTATGTAACTGTGACTTTCCCAGGTCAATTCAAATCGGGATCTTTGTCGCATATTATCACATTGATTGACAGTTTTTACTAAATAAAATTTAATTTTGATGGATTCCACTGAAGCCCACACTTGTCTGGTTATCAAAGAAATGACCAGACCAAGCGGAAGCTGCCTGTGATGTTCACCATGTTGCTCTTGTGTGTTTGTCTTCTGACGAAGAAAAGTAAGCTCTGTCTAAACGTCAGGGTGCTGCTGTCCTTGTTGCACTGTTGGAGGAGAATGAAGGAGCAAACAAAATGCTCTTTGAGCATGGCAAAGATGGATGCTCAGTCACGCCAACTGAGTCATTCAACAGTTTGGTTCAGAGCAAGATGTCAGCAACTACTGGCTACCTTGAACTACTTACAGCTACATAGAATCAGTTTGCCCCTTGACCAAACGTTGATCCATTAAAATGGAACCAAAAACATTACATTTTCAATAAAGCTTTCATCCAGTGCTGCCATCATGACAAAATTTACATTTTAAGCCCTACCATACATCACTGCTGCAAAACTGCCAATACACTACACTCCATACGTGTAACCAACACCACGTCCTCTGCTGGCCAACAGGGGGCGCCGATACCTTTAGTCTTGTTCTAATTTGAGATCTGTTCTGTCCCATTTCCAAAAAACGTTAGGACTGAGTGAGAACAATAAAACAGCCCCTAGTTATGAATTAATGCCACACTCCCCCCACCTTGATACTATACTCCCCAAGCTATTGACATGAGTCTGCATTTTTTTTAAGTCAGTTTGGGTGGATAATTTTAACTTTAGTTCCTGCTGATTCAGCTTCTGTATCTACTCCTGGTGCTACATTATCAGTGTGTGTCTCTTCTAATCAGTCCCAGTGTCTTCATGCACAGTCAAAGAGCTCATTAGGTCCCTCAATTCAGAATGTAATGTTTCTGCTAATCCTAAAAGAATGGCTTTTTGGAGATAAAACGCTTTTGTGCTACAGCAGTCTCATAAAACTGTTCTTAGCAGTGTCATATCTGCACTTTGTCCAGATTTTAATATACTTTCAAATGAACAGCAGGGCACTTGCTATGCTAAATATGCTTTAAACAGTCATCTGAGTTGTTTCGCCGTCCTCTATCCATTTACCCTCTGCAGAACCCAAACCTGCTGCCAGCTGCTGCCGTCAGAAGAAACTACATGTTTAAGATGACGAGTGCACGTGTGACAGACTCCGAATGTAGCGGATTCATCTAGAAAATACAGAAAAAAAAACGTCTCCAGTCTTCGCTGTGCTGTCCTGTCGTCTGCTGTGCTTTGAAGGTACTTGACGATTAATTTGCTGTCCACCGTTTACAGCGCTCCAATCAGAACATCTGGTTCTTTCCTTTGAGAGTTCTCTCCATCTTGTCTAAAGAACAGGCAAAAAACGACAGAACACCAACCCTCAGCCTCCACCTCTCTCCTCCATATTCTCAGATGCCAGTTGTACCACAGCTGATTTCTTTCATGATACACACCAGTATGCTCTTGTTATTACTGCTGTGTGTGTGTGAGAGAGTTAGTGTGTGCGTGCAGACGTGTTGGTGGGGTTGTGTGCGTTCATGTCTGTAAGAAGTGTTTGTTTTATCTTCCACCTTGTTGTGCTGTGGTTCATTAAAGCAGATCCAATGTTGAAGTGTCTCACTGTCTCTGCTGGCCAGGATCTGGGAAGGTGGCAGAGGGGGTGAGAGGAAGAGGAGCAGGAAGGAGAGGAAGATTTCTAGACAGTCGGGGGGTGGGGGGTGGGGGGGGTGTCAGTGCTGTCTGGCAAACAGTTTACCTTTCTCCCTCACATACACACAAGATACAGTTGGGGAAGTCTGCTGTTTACCTCTCCTCCTAACAGTTTCTCCAACACTTGTTTCAGTTTGTCTCTCAGTTTCTCTCTGTCCATCCAAACTTTAACTGAAATTAGAGGCAGTCAGCAAAAGAAAATGTGAATCTTTCGGCTCATTTTTTCAAAGATTTTCAACCAAAAATACCTGGTTGTTCAGTGAACGAGGTCCCACTGTGTTGATGGCTCAGAAAAAGAGAAAAAAATTGGTATAAAATGCAAATGAGCTGCTGATTATGCATCAGCATCCCTCTAAGGACAAAAAGTTAAATGTAGTTTTGGTGGAGCAGATTTTAATTTTTCAATCTTTCCATCAGAACTTTGTATTATTTTTTATTGCACTTGTCACCTGTTTTTTTAATTATCAAAATAAATGGACACATTTGCTGACTTTTTTGCTGAATAAAAAACAAGAATAATGAGTCCTAATTATAATCTAAGTGGTGTATTTAGTGTGCAACACACAGAAGAAGTAAATGGCTGCATTATTATATAGTGCTTTATCCAAAGCGCTTTACACTCTCACCCACACACACCAATGGCAGAGAGTTACCGTGCAGTAGTCTTGCCATTCTTGGACACTTAGACACCTAAGGACACCTGGGAATTGAACTGCCAACCCCATAATTGGTGGACAACCCGCTCTACCTCCTGCACTACTGACTCACAGCAGCCCACAGTAGTCCCGCCAGTCAGAATGAGCCGTTCGGGGGAGCAAATGTGACATAATTGAGTCGACTCTGGGGAATATGACAGTAGGGCATCATGCCGAGCTGACGTGTGTGTGTGTTACTCTTAACTCTGGTGAACAGCAGCGTTTCATCTTGCAGTCCAGTGTATATGATGTTTGGGTCAGCTTCATAAATCAGACACACGCCGTGTGGTGTTTTTGTCAGCTGCCATTTTTACTTGTTGTTTTCTGCATTTGTGGTCGAGCAGAGGCCTGCGACATCGGGTCGCAGCCACGAGCTAACAAGCTTTACAAAATCACCTTCTCAAGTGTTTGCTGTTCTCTTCTCTCATTATCTCTCTCTCTTTTTCTCTACTTTGAAATTCTTTGTTTCTATGTTACTCTGCCATTACCCCCCCCTCAGCTTGCTATCCTGTCGTCAGCATGTCTTTCTTATCATGCTCTGTGTTCAAGAAGCTAATTAGCTCGATGATTGTTAGTCGACACTGCACCGGAATTGACTGGTAGTGTTCCAGACAGGCTTGTACACACACACACACACACACACACACTTTCATCGTCTTCTATCAAAAGACTAGCCACTGCAGGACCTCTACAGTAGTTCCTCAAATGGCTCTCATTGCTGTGTGTGCGTGCGTGCGGTAGTACACAGTGTTTAATGACTTGCTGGATGCAGTGAGCTGCAGTCTCGGTGGTTTTGAAGCAGAGAAATGATGAGGCTCCTTCTGTGTTGGACACCAGTTTACATTTAGCAGCGTTTCCTCTGTTTCCACACAGCAGCAGCAGCACTGAGTGGAAGATGGGAAATTCTGAGAACACAACTTTACATCAATGGTAACATTGCCTCTTTAACAGAATTACATGTAGTGCTGATGCTTAGAAGCCTTTTTTAACATGTATTACTGTGGAACAACCCAGATTCATGCTTTTTTCTTAATCTTTTACTCTAAATAAAGTTAATTAAGCTTTATTTTTTTTAAGGATTTAAAGAGGTGTATTCTGTTGTTTTATATATCAGGAAACTCTGAGTTAGTTATGACACTACGTGCAACTCACGGCGGCCAGGTTGCTTCCCGTAGCACACACTGGACGCACTCTACAGACAGAAGAAGAAGTAGTCAGGGTACAGGAGTCGAGATGTGCGATCTGGGGAGCAAATGCGATAAAATGGCTGCTTCTCTGGAGGGCTGACACACATGAGTGGTGGGGGATATGGGCAGTGACGTATCCTGATGTGTCGACCTGTCAGGAGGGGACGCCACAGGTGTGTTGGTTTGCATAAAAAACAACAGGCATAGGTGGCCTTTAAACCATTTAACACAGTCAGTAAGAGCACCTGTGGGGTGTCCTGGTGGCCTAGTAGTTAAGATGCATACCATATAACCACAGCGTCCCTGCTTCGATTTCAGCCAAGAAACCTTTGTTTGTCCAACCCCCCCCTCCCATCAACTGTCACTACCCAGTAAAGGTAAAAGGGCAAAAATAGTCTACAGTACAACACTATTCAAGCCCCAGTAAGTCATGACAGTGTGAACCAGCATGCACAATACCAGGACCCTGATACTGAAGCAGCTAAATGGAATTCAGCCATCATTCATTTCATTACTTACACATGTGCTTCTTCAAGACAGATGTGATTCTAATGGAGATCTACAAGCCAATCCAAAGTGAGAATTTTCCATGGCCAGGATGTAAAATGTAACCTATGCGTCTGCATTTTCTTAAATCACACCTCGAGTCTGACATGTGCTCTTTATAACACACAAAGGAAACGCTCCTGCTGTTTACCGTTTTAAGGCGGTCTGTAGTTGATCTGATGTTCAGCGTATTCAGATGAAGCATTCAACAAAACACTTTGAGCACTTTAGCACTGCTGGGTCAAAAAGAGTCAATCACATTTGGAGGCTAATATTACCATCTTAACGGCACCGACCGGGGTGCAATAAATCACAGAGGAAAACACTTGTCTCATCACTATAAACCACTGAATTTAACATCGCAATAAACCAAACTCTTTTTTCAAATAAAGCAGAATGGAAACACTCAGTCAAGTGGAATCAAATTTGGATCTGTTGGAGACAAAGGTAAAAAGCTCCTGCTGCACATTTCGTGTGAGCAGTATTCAACAATGTTTGCCAGCCCATTTAATCAAAATGTCACAGGTTTCCTGGCAAGTGACTACTGTTAAGGCAGAGCTGCTCTCAGCTGAAGTGCCTCATCCTTTGGGGGAAAATGAAGCAGCAGGTGTGGAGTGATTTATTGAGACGCTACTGATCCATGCAGTTCTTTTTCTTCTCTCTGCAGAGAGGTCAGAGGTCATGGTTCAGTGTCCTGCTCAGGGACGGGACTGGACCCCCCCGGGCTGAAGGATGTCCTCTGATCTGGCTGTGCCCCCCCTGCTGTCGAGCTGCATTCAATAATGTTTAATTTGCAGGCACGAGTTTTGGTCCAAATCTTAGACTGATTAAATGTCCCCAAACTCAGAACAGCAGCTAAATCAGATTTGACTGTGTGTGTTTGTGTGTGTAGCAGGATTAAAGGCATCCTGGCAGCTCAGCAGCCAACTACACCTTTCTCTAGCTCTCACTTCTTCACCATCACGCCTCACTGTTTACTGTTCCATAAAGCAGAAGTGCCACTAAAAAAACCCTACAAACACACTCATCTACCTGAAAACTTTTACTAACTTTTTTCCAGCCAGGCTGTCCCGAGGTTTTAAACTACACTTCTGGTCCTCATGAGGGCAGTGAAGCCTCCAGCCTACAGAGAGATTAATTGCACTGCAGTGATCTATAACTTTTAAGTTTGTCATTGTGGATTAAAAGTCAAAGTCACATATCACCTGGGGTGAAGTTTGAGTTCTGCTTGCAAGTTGTGTCACGTCTGATCGCTCCCATCTTTCTGTCACCTTTGCCATCACATCATTGTTCCCATTTACTGTTCAAAACAGTATAAATGATGCTAAATGTCTTTTAATAGCACTTATTTTTCAAATCGAGATAGCAGGAGTAGAAAGACATGAGAAAATGGAAAGGGAGCACGCTGCTCAAGCAGTGGCTGAAACGGGCTAGTATTTGAGCACATGAATCACGATTAGAATTTAGTAGGACTAATTAGTAATTCATAATTTATTATTAATAATTATTGCAGTTTGTGCTTGTGAGGTGCTGACTACAAGATGAAAGCCAAAAATAAGGAAAACGGTGTGTTAAACACTTCTTGTCTCAGTTGAAAAACACTTTCATTATTCAATGTTTTGACCACAAGTGCATCAGTGCACGCCGACTTTACTAAAAAGACTTCAACAAAGCCAGTATTCCACGTACAGCAGAGTGGCCTCATACTGTTTAGAAAGAATAACAAAGCCCAAAAATCCACACCAAAAGTTGAAGAGCAAATTTCCAAAATAGAGAGCAGCTGTGTGAGCCATATCAGCACACACTGCACTGGTTTTCTGCCAGGTTTTGTAGACAAACTGAATTTAACTTGACCCCAAATAAGCTGACCTCCACAACGGGCATCCAAGGGGAGTCTGGTACTCATAAGAGAGAGGCAGAGGAGAGCTACTGTAGAGGTGAATGTCTCTCCGAACTCCCTGACTCAAACAGACGAGGATACCAGGTTAAACGATAATGTGGATTATTTATATTCTGATTTAGTTTTTTACTTAGCAACTTTGTAAGATTATGAGTTGTTTTTTATTTTGAGCTTACGCAAAATATTCCGTCTTGCACATTTGGTCTGGAACCTCTGTAAGATCTGAAATCCTCTGACAGTTACAGTTAGAAACTGTGGGACATGGGAAAACATCATTTGTCTCCTGCTGTTTTCACATAATAATAATTTACAGTGTATGTACATTTCATATTATCCATCCAACCATTATCTATACCGCTTACCCTCAGAGGTATCCCAGCTGACATTGGGCGAGAGGCGGGGTCAATCACAGGGCTGACACAAAGAGACAGACAAACATTCACACTCACAGTCACACCTACGGGCAATTTAGAATCTAGACTTCTCCATTGACAGTAAAATATGTTATCCAACCAACCTGCTCATTAACCTCCTTGTTAAATCCAAACATGTCACATAATGTTTTATTAATGGTTGTCTGCAGTTTAAATTAGATTGTGGATGTTGAACATGTTCAGCAGTTTGCTGCAGGGCCACGGTGTAACAGCGTTAAGGGTGTCCCCTGATGACAAACCAATTCATTAAATGCAAACATATCAGCAAGTGCAGGCGGTTAACATATTAGAGTATCTGTTGACCACGGGGCAGCGTTGTAATGGTGCCGTATTCATAAATGCCACTGATCTGAAAATTCCCTCCGTTATTAAATGCTGTTTCCATTAGTAGGGTTGGAGAACTGTGGAAGGTCATTATGGTTAGCAGGGCAGCCTAATGTTTTAACTCCATGCTGCAACAGTCAAAAATGTTCACTAAACTCCTTATTAAATGCAAACACATCTCAGAATATGAGCCTGACATTTCTGTTCTCTGTCATCTACAGTTAGCAGTACAAAATTTGACCTTCTTAAACTCAAACAGATCACCTGCTGACTGAATCCATTATCGGTGAAAAAAAACCCTAATCATGTTCAGTAATGCAGCTGTTGCCACGGGGACATGTTGAACCTTTTCAATGACAAATCTTACTTTAGTTAACCTATGTAGGTGTACGTACATAATATGTGGCCTCGACTGAAAATAAATTGGTTCGGAACCCGAAAAGTTGGTTCCCAGTTGGAACCAAAAAACAGCAGGTTTTCCTTGAGCTGAAGTGCAAACTGTGATGTCATCAGTGGGCGTGTCCTATTCAACATGTTGGAAAGAGAGGATGGAGAAGGCAGCACTGGTCTACTATGGTAACAGTCTTCTACGTCGTCTTCTCATTAATAGTTGGTCCAAAAACAAGTATCTGTAATAACAGAGCAAAAGCTCGCAGGTCATCAATGCGATCCGCCATCTTGCTCCTACTGTTTACTTCTGTTGTGCAACGCCCTCCACTGATGACGCATCCTTGATTACAATGGTTCCGCTCAAAACTGGTGGTGACGCG
The DNA here is from genome assembly GCA_002120245.1 of Maccullochella peelii. Lineage (NCBI taxonomy): Eukaryota > Metazoa > Chordata > Actinopteri > Centrarchiformes > Percichthyidae > Maccullochella > Maccullochella peelii. The sequence goes on along the minus strand of LKNJ01000339.1, from coordinate 44,951 downwards.
GGCTGGTTCTCTATATAGCACCAAGGTTCCAAGAATCCTGAACGGAACCGGTTCAAGAACCAGAGCTGGTTTGGTGGAAAGAGGGCATCTGTGAGCATACACAAAGCTCAGCACAGAGGTGGGAGAGTGTCGATAATAACCTCAGGCCCAAAGGCACTTGGACTCAGAGCACACAGGTAAGATGCTGGTAGAATTGTTGCGGAAGTGTGAATGGTAGATGGTAGAGCAAGAGTGGGCAGTACACATCATTTTAAAATCAACAAGAACAAGAAAATGTTGTAGCTTGTTCGTCAGTGCCTTCCAAGACAACCTACAGGACTGTACGACTCATTTAGTATGTTGTGATCTTCCACCTCTCTGGTTAACTAAAGGCAACTATAACTTGTTGAAGGATAAACAAAGATTGTCTTCGTGGTTAAAAGAACCCAACATCAACTGTAATATCACACACTTTGCACACTAAACAATCAGACTTGTACACTTGACTTACTTGAGAGCTCACTTCCTACAGAGTTATCTGACTTGAGACTTTCTGTTTTTGACGAGGCAAACTCCCCTGAAAAATAAAGAATGTATGACAACAACAGGCACCATGTGTATATATGGCAGTTCAGTTGTACTACAGTCAGCACCACGTTATAACAGGATTCATGATAAAATTACCTTGTTGACTGACCCAATAATTACTCCAAACATATCAAATACTGATATATTGGGACTGTGTTTCAGTTATTGGAACTGGCCGAGTGTGCAATATATCCTTGCCCTTGAGTAAATCTACAAGCCACAGACCCATGCTGTGTAATTATGTTAATATGTCATACATTATTAACATGCAATACAGTTTATTGCTTGAGCATCCTCTCATCAGGTTCACAGATATCACTGGCTGATTGTGTGTGTGAGCGGAGCCAAAAAACAGTGGAATTTAATCTGGTTGAGCAGCCGTTAGCTGCTCGAGTCGCTCTGTACCACTCAGCGGCTGCCAAACTAGGGTTCACTGGCTTTAGATACATTTTTTTTTTAATTTCTCATTTCAATCCCTGGAATGGAACCAATTGAGGGACTGGATGAAGATCCACTCTCTGTGTTATCTCCCCACCTGCAGCAGACTGCCTTCAGGTGAGTGTTTCTGTTCTCCAACATTTCTCTGCTGAGGGGTCCTTGAAAAGTATAAGTTTGAAATCCCCAAATGTAACAGAGAGTAACTTAAAATGACATTAAACTGGAAATTGAAGCACCAGGAAAAAGGGATGTTTGATGGGGGTCTGTGCCTCACTTGGAGATTAGCAGGTAGCTGGAAGGTAAAGGAGAAACAACAGTGTGGTGCAGCAGTGTGGCTGCAGGCATGGCCTCTACTCTCCTTCCAAGCTCCCCAGAGGCCAACAGTATGGTTTGCCAACTTCTAGCATTACACACACACATGACCGAGTCCAGCCGAACACATCATACATTCTCACATCACATAATCTGAATCTGCTACTCCTGCTCTACCTGCCACCTTGGCATCTAACAAGCCTATGTGCAGGTTTTAGTGTTCTGCTCACAAAATCTGGTTCCATGGTAGAAGTGAAGGTGAAATTACACACAGTGGCTGGTGCAAAAAGCAGGAAATGCACCAGAACCAAAGATAAATGAGTAAGTAATTAATAAGACAGCCCTCAATGGAGAGCATGCCGTTTTCCTTCCCATGTGGTCAACTATGTGGACAAAGCAACTGCATCCATAACCTTACGAGATATCTTGCTGACAGACAAGCAACAAGACAATAAAAGGATGAAAATGACCCTCAAACTGCCATCACAAACCAGCCTTTAGACCAGGTAACAACGAATTCTCTAAGCAACCTAGAAAGCACCTCAACTGCTCAGACATTAGAGCTAGAAACCAACACGTGTCAGTCTATATTTATAACTTGGACAGCACTGACTTAGAAACATGGAAACCCAGTGGGGGCTTCCTCCTGGCTGCTGCATGATGTATTTTTTCTGCCCCGACTGTGACTGAGAAATACCCCACCAGCTGTTCTGTTGTAGAGGAATACCCCTGTAGCCCCCCTAATGTTTCCTCAAGAACTTTTTTCAAGTGTCTTGCGGTCTAAGTCAAGTCTCAAGTCCTCATGGACGAGTTCAAATAAAGCAAGCTATTTCAGACTGGTCTGAAGGCCAGTCTTAAGTTTTCCTTAAGATTAGTCGATGTAGATGTAAGTTAGACAGTTTCACAAAAATATGACTTATTTTAGCCACCCTACACCCCTAGGCTAACTCAGAGCTAAGTAAGAGCCCATGTTTCCATGGTAACAATCAGTGACACCTGCCAACCTGTAGTATCAAATGATAAAAAAGAGGAATTAATGGCAGACAGTTTGTGGTTTGTGTTCGGAGTAATGAGAAGGGAGACCACAGTAACATGCTGGAAATATATAGCAGTATATTTACAGAGTATAGAGTCCCGACAACATCATGAAGCCACAGCAGCTCAGCTCCGCTACAGGTCTGCACTGCACTGAGATTTTATACTTTGGTATAAAGAGTAGAGTAGGAGAGAGTAACCATACGTTGGTACGGTTACACTCTCTGCTGAATTTTCACAGTAAAATGTCCTTGGAAGACTTTCTGCTGGGAGCTGAATGGCTGATAAGGTTTGCCCAGAATTCATAGCAAATTAGTCCTACTTAAGAGAGTCAAGAACTACACAGCTTTGTGAGGCGGAGGACTTTAGATAGAAACAAAGTCTTGTGAAACGGGCTCCTGGTCTAAGGGTGAGAGTCTAAGATTGGTGGTGCTGAGGAGGCTAGGCTAAATTAGCTAGAGAACATTACCTTTGTTTACTTCATTGTTATTTCCTTTTGTATTTTTTTAATGCTTATATCACTGTGTTGATAAGTTACATGTAGAAAGGCCTATTGGCTATGTAATCTTTGAAGCATGCTTTTTTCTCTCAGATGAAAAGGTTCCGGTTTGCGTGGAGCATGTAAAGAGGATTTGGTGAAGGATCGGAGTCATGTTAGAGAGACAGGGGGGATGAGAGAGACTCAAGGAAAGAGTGTGAGAGAGGCAGGAATAACTTGATAACACGCACTGGAAAAGATACCCATCTTCATCTCTTTAAGTCTCATGTTCACTTCAGAGAACCTGTGGATTGGTGCTGTCTCCGTCTCACTGCCTCTGCTCTGTGCAACACCCCTTCACCTTATCGCAGTCAGAGGTCATGGTCGAACTACAACTAAAGGATAAAGAAACACTCTTTCACATCAGCAAAGTTCACATTTTGGACAGAAAACACAGACAACTAAAAGAGGAGGAGGCCATCGATGTTAAACTGGACCAGCCGTCTCTGATGGGAGAGGAGGGACTGCAACACCCCTTATCAGCTACTTCCACTGCTGTTCTGACATTTTACCCTGCCGGTTTCACAGGAAGTCATATTTCCAGCTAAAAGGCAGCTGACGCTGCAGCGATCACTCCATCCTGAAGACGAATGAATTCAGCAAAATAGAAAAAGGCTGAAACTCGTCAGCAGCTCCAACAGAGAAAGTTTAGTCTCCTGATTACCAATGTTTTCTAGCCCTAGATTTGCAGCTCTGTTTGTTTTTTTCAATCAGTATCAGGTCATTTGGGTAACAGCATCAGATGTAAATGGTTCAGAGAATGGGACTTTATTCCCTGCTGCTCTGCCTTGAGGAATAAAGAGATAAATTGAGGCTGAGCTCCAGTTATGAATGGGTGTCATGTCCAGGGGCTGTGCAGGTACACTTAAGCTACGTCAAGCCACACAAACAAGAGATAAGCTGCTGGCCTACACGTCACCTCAGCTCAGGCTTATTTCATAAATTTACTTCTTATGGCAGCAGAAACCTGGAGGGAAGAGGAGTGAGCCTGTGAGATGTTCAAATCCTGAACCAGATGGATTAAGTGGATCAGAAGTCTGCTGCCCTCCTTGAAGGAAGGAAAAACCCTCGTCTCACTGTTAACATCAGCCTTTTACCTTCACTGCGCTCCACAAATTAGTAATGAACTGTTGAAATTTGTAGATTGCTGCACAGCATTCTTTCTAAATGCCTTGTGAACTTACTGAATTCCTATATGACAAAACATGTCTGTTAAAATATTTTTTCAACATTTGTTGTTTAAAAAAGGTTTATCAAAGATCACATGCTGTAACACATTTTTACAGAGCCCCTGAAGTCCAGAAAGATGGTACCATTTAACTCGCACACAAGTTGCACAATAATGTGCACACAGGATAACAAAAGGATATCTGAAAATCCCAGAAGCAGGTTTTGGAAACCTGTTGTCATTAATTTAGACACAAGAACTGTGAACAATAATATCTCAATAACTCACCCATTTTGTCACAATAAAATAAGAGAATGGGAGGGTGGGGACAATCAAATTAAATCAACACCAACTCTATATGTTAAAATATGTCCCACTAAAGATGAAAGGAAAGAGGAATCATTATGTTTATGTGAAACGAGATGGGAAGTCAGAACACAAATAAAACCTAAACCTTGGGAGAATCCTAATGTTTTGGTATAATTTTGATTCTGTATAAAACTGTGATGTTGATGTTGGTGATGCGGTTTCAAAGCTGCCCAATCAGCAGCAGGATCCAGTAACTAACAGATTCCCAATAAAAGCGTGAACGATGCAACGCAAAGTACACGTTTTTAAATAACCCCGGCTGTGTGGCTGTCTGGCCCAGGCCACGCTTACTTTTGGTCCAGTCCACTCTAACTTTACCTGGGCTCTGCCCCTTTCCCATCTCTGTTAATAGAGTGCAGCTAGATGGATGGGAAAAGAACGTGAAGGTGGTGCTGAAAAGCTGAGAGAGAAGAGGCTGAAGTGCCTTGAGGCTGATGCAGCAAAATGTTTTAAAATAACAAATTATTCATTTGGCGCCGTTACCAGTCAGTCAGTCATCTCAGCCTAGTGAGCCTGAAGGCACCAGCAGCAGAGAGGAGAGGGAGCAGAGAGAGCAGTGATACCAGTACAACTGTTAGTCAACTGTTAGTCAAGCAGAAGACAATAGGGATAAGTAAGGTTTGGATTTGGATAGCTGGCTATTTAGCTGCTATATCGGGTGCCTTTTGAAGCCTTTTGTGCCTGTTGAAACATGTTCAACTTTTCATAGCGTCGATGTGCTCGTAAATGTCACTTTTCAGGAACGTACCAATCACAGCCTGGATGGGGCGGGACCATACTGTATATAAAGATGTACGACGCGTCTCCACTTCCTCCTACTGTACAAAAAGGAAGCCAAAATATCCCGGATACGGGAGCTGCCATCTTGCGCTGGTGACGTCATTTGGAGCCAGAGCCTGAGCAGGGGTGTCGAAGCCAAACTCATCTCAAAGAATACTTGAACAAACATCAGCATGATAAAAACTACCTAAAATGACAGAAACCATCTTTGGGAAAAGATGGGGGCGGGGTTTATGACCTATACTGCAGTCAGCCACCAGGGGGCGGTCGAGATGTTTTGGCATCACTTTTGGGGAGCTGTCATGCCGTCCATCTTTACATGAAGTCTATGGGTGGGACATTAAAAAAAAAGCTGACGTGCTGCAGCAAACTTTCTAAATGTTGAACTCATTGTTATGCATTAATGGTTATGATTATTGACAAGTTGGTACTTAGCATTAACACAGTGGAGGCTAACCACCAATGTAGACCATTTTACTTACTAAGGATTTAATGAAGGAACAAAACCTACAAAAATTATAAATGTTGGTGGTTATTTCTTAAACTGCTGTATTGTAAGTGCAACATGTTCCCCTTGTTCTATTTTAATTAAGTTATTGTGATAAATATTGTTCAGTGTGGCGTGGGTTGTGTGGGTTGTGGTGTATCACTGGGGCTTTTTGTTCGGCCGGTCTGAGTCCACAAAGTCCAGGGCCATTTTTCATTCCCAGCCCATCCCTGCCTCCATCCTCCAAGCAGAAATAAGAGCATTGACATGTCCTTCATGCTGTCGGACCAGATTGATTTCCAGGTTACGTTAGGATCGAGGAACTATCAAATACAGGTATCCGATGCACCACAGCTGTAGTAATCTGATGATAAAGTCATGTGAGGGTGGGCAATATGGACAACGTCTTTATCAGGATTTATATCATGGCAAAATATCATCTCACAGTGGATATCACCTGACACTAAATACATGCATTAGCCAAATATGTGTTCACACTTCATAAAGGGAGCCCTGAATATCACGTAGTGATGCCTGCTGGAGACCTGAGCTCCTGCAGTGAAGCAGAATGTGCTGTAGTATTATGTGAGTACTATTCACTGTGTGTACTGAAGTTGTGCCTCTGTGATTTCCTGCCAGGCTGTTCAATACGCCTCCGAATGTCCACAACGCCAACGAGTTTATGAAACTCAGAGCAGTGAAAACCCAACATTCCTCACGAGTTCACCGTCTGCAGCTCTGCTCGCTCTCCTCCTCTTCACTCTTCCACTCCGGCATTTTCCATTTCACCATCATGACACAGCAGAGCGTGAAATGAGGAAGAAAATAATACACAGACAGGACGCAGTGTTTACAGTGAGCTGGCCTCTTCAATTTCATCCACTTTCTTCTGTCTTTTTTTCCTCCCATCCCCTCGTTCTCTCTCACACTTCACATCTTCCTCTCACAACTCTGCTGTCTGTTTCCATCGGGGTTTCTCCATTGCTCGCCTCGGTCTCTGTTTATGCCATAGTCCTGTCTCTCATTGTTCACTTTCCTCTTCTCTCTCTTTCAGAACCTGCTCTCCATGTCACGCACTTTCTTTTCCCTGCCACTCTCTCCATTTCTGTGTCCATTTAAAGACAAAACATATCTCTGCTTTATCAAAATATGCACTGAAATAAGTGGGAAATATTCCCACAGCACTGTCACATACTTACTAACAAACAATGGGAATAAAATTAAGAATATTATCCAGGGTTAGGGTTAAGGGTTAAAAACAGGCACTGTCAGCAGATTGAGTCCAGTCCAGTCCAGATGTGAGCCGGGTTTCACTCTTCACTGTCGGTTGTTGTGATAATGCCAATAAAACCCCAAACTATTCTAGAACCGATTGAGATAAATGGTATTCCAGCAGTCCTTCCATCGCCTGTATTCTCTCTGCCCCACTCTTCCTCTCTCTCTCCCCCTCCTCCAGCCCGTGCAGTGTCATCCATCCGGTATATTTAAGGTGGACAATTTCAGGGGGTTATTAGGATGAAGAGGCAGAGCCTGAATGCAAGTCAATCCTGACATTAAGGTAATTCATCACACTATTGATGCTTCACGCTTGCCACATTCTGCATGCTGGGCCTGCGCTTCTGTTTGAGTGTGTTCGTGTGTAAATGCATGAATGTGTGTGTGCAGAGGCTCGAGGGCTAATATTGTTTCATAACAGACTATTTTCCATGCCACATTACCTCTCTATCCCTCCTCCCTCCATCCTCTCTGCCTGTCTTGTCTCAGACCCAATATAATAAAAAAAACCCAGCATGCCATGGGCCGGCGCTGCCTTTGCGACTGTTCGTTGAGCGTGACTGATCAATACGGGCTGTGAATATTTTCCACTCATCTCTGTCCTGTTGTACAGAGCCATCGATCCGGCCCCAACAACACACCTCCGAATATACGAAGGTGAGTGTGGAGATGGACAGGAAGTCAGACAGGTGGCTTTTCAAAACGTCCTGGAATGCCAAAGAGCGAAACCCATTTCACCTCCGCGGTTCGATCGGTGGATTGCTCACTTTATATGTTCATGACAGCTGGGGAAGGGGGGGGGGGTGTCTCCGCTCAGAGACTAGAAGAAAAACGAGGAGTAGACGATGTCAGAACATCAGCGTCTGATGTAAACCAGGGAGATGAAAATGGCGACTGTACTGAGATGTACAGAGTCTATTAGAAAGGCTGTTCGTCAACAGAAGGTCACAGGTTCAAACAGCAACAACTAATGTGCTCACCAGCAATATCTCATCTCATCAGTATCCATGAGCAAGGCACGTGCTCACTTGACTGTCTCGACTTGTCTCTCTTGACACGAGTTCATTTGAAACCTGCAGTTTTTGCTTGGTTTTCAAAGCCTACAAGCTTCTAGCCGTCAGTACATCTATTAGCTAGATATACTTGATACTATTATTTTTTAGGAAAGGTTGTGCTACTGAGAGAGGTCATGATTTAGAACTGGAACTGCACAATAGATATATTTCATATTATATGGTTATAATTTACTGTATATGTTTAACTTCTGTATGCAACTTGTATAGATTTTATTTGCTTTTCTGCTTGTATGTCCACAGGTTTTCAACAAACAACACACATCTGTATATATTTGGATAGAGGAGAGTGTCTGTGTTATTTATATAGATATACGAACCATGTTTATGGGGAATTCAGAGCCTTAGTTCCGTCATAAAAATTTTATTTTCATGTAAAAGACTTTAATCTTTTATAGCAGTCTTATGAACATCTGATTTTAATTTATTATATCTCTACTATGTGTGATTAGTATGCTCTGAACATTACAGTTCCCGTCAGTTTCCAGCCCCATCACACGGCCTTGCTCAGTGCATGGAGTTTTCTTGGTATTTCATTCATTTCAAGTATTTTGGGGCCATGAGATGTGACTGAAAGCTTTGGGAAAAACACAGTAAGGGTCCACTTTGAGACTTTTTGGGTCAAACTGCAGTTTCCAAGATCAAGAATGAACCTTGGAGGAGGATGGTGTTGGGAGTGAACAACTTCCTGCATTAGCTACTAGTAGTCCGTGGATGTTCAGACAACAATCACTGGATTACTGCTGATACCAAAGTCTAAATTATGAGTCAAGTTCTTTTTAGGATATCTAAATGTATTGAAGGACTACCACCTATAAGTGTATGCTGCACTGATGCCACATGTATATTTGATGGCCGTGTGTTCTGGTTTTCTGAGAAGAATGAGTATTCAATTCAAGGATAAAAACACAAGTTTAACTGTGTCTAAAGTTTGAACTGAAAATTCATTTAAGACTTTTCTTTCTCCACGTCTTCCTCTTTTGGATAACAGAAGGAACACACCAACGAAAGAGAAATTGCACCGAAACAACAAAAATTACGACTGAAATTGACAGCGTTTGATTTGTACAGGATTAGTATTATCAGAGGGGCTCTGTCTTCAGCAGAATGTGGAAGGCAATTTGCACTTTAACTTTATAAATTACAGACGCTGCAGATTCGTTGAAATCACTGGCAGTTTCCGCAATTATTACAAATCACCGGATGTCCCCTGGTAGTATTAAAGCTGCGTGAACAAGTTATAAGAGAATAAATGCTACATTTCTGATGTTTTAAACCAAGACAGAGAAAAATAGATTGTTTTGCACTGGGGAAAATTAGGAGAAAAAAAAGTGTGAATCAGTGACTTTATATCCTTTACAGGCACCATTGTCTGATGTACTTTTGTACCATCAGTCATTTTGTCATTTTCTGCTAAATGCCACAAATTTTTTATTCTTTATCAGATGATTTCATTTTGGAATAAAATGGTCCCATGTCTCTGGAATACCTGATTCGACTTCTCTGGCTGTAGTTCAGGTCGCAGTAGGGTTCCTTCTAAGATCACCTGCCCCCCCACCTGAGCTGTGACGCATGTAAGAAAGCTCCCTGTGTCGCTCTGTGGTCGAGCGCTTGTCGTCAGTGAACTTCGTGTCGGGTTATTAAAGTTAGATTACGCTGATAAAGATTGTCCTCTTGCTCTACCTCTCTGCCTCCGCTCTTCCCAGAGACAAAGGGCTTATTTTTAGCCGAGTAACGCACACGCACACGCACACGCACACACACACACACACAGATGCACGCCGGCAGCAGAGAGGCAAGCGTGCACAAAGATGTCGTTTCGTGCGTGACAAAAAAAATGTTTCATACACAAAAAGAAGTGCACGCATTCACTCCCATGCATGTCTCTCACGTCAACAGGGTCTGAATCATTTAAGAGACATGGAGGTGTGTGCAGAGTCTTTGTCTTTCCACTGCTCTCATCTTATTTCTGACCTTTTAAGGAGAAACAGGAAGAAACGGTTAAAAAGGCTAAAACTGCAGCCAAATTCAAACCTTAATTAGGAGACCTGTAGGCATTAGGATTGTGTTGAAGCCTACAAAGCTACATCTGACCACAAATCAAACACAAAGCCTGATATGTTGTAAGACTAATTTATGGACATGTTAGCATTAGGGTGGTGTCAGCATAGATGTAGCTGAATCAACAGTATAAGCTGCTGGAGAAGCAAGAGAAGTATAATGGCGCCTCTCGGCTCCATTGGATCAAGGGTCCTTGACCTTTTACAGACAGGAAACTCCCTGAGCTACACTCAGGCTCATTAAAACATATTACTTCTTCACAGCTGAATGCAAACCAAACAAGAAGGGCAAAATACCAAACACCTCATTAACAATGTGACATTTAAAAAAAATAAAAAAACAGCTAAAAAATAGTCTCGACTCGACAGCCAGGCTCATTAAAACCCATTACTTCAGTTTAACTGCAAAGCCCAAACTATAGAACCAATCATCAGCCTTATGTTAAAAAATATCTGTTACTGTCGTGACAGGAAGTTCAGAAACTGCTGGAGCCGAAAAAAATAAATAAAGTGAAGACTGGGTAAATTCAACTAAATGGACTGTACTTAATTACAGTGTTTGAGTCTCACCTTGGAAACAGGCTTCTGCTGTAATGTCACGATTCAGCTGAACTTGGCTCATAAATCATATTAACAAAATTCGCAAATACTTGCTAATCAGATGTGTCAAAGTAAATAGATGAAAGACTGGCGTCTACAGACTCATTTGAATTAAATGCTTGGCATTAAATGTCAGTTTTAGCAAAGTAGTTTGCTGCAGTCAGTTCGTTGCTTTATTCCTCATAATAAACTTCCTGTCTATATTATACTTAATTTTCTCTGACTTTCTTTTGCAGAGAAGGGGCTTGTCTCTTTAAAAACGCGGCTTGAGATTGCAGGAAGAGACGGAGTTCGGCAAATTGTTTTGTTTTTCTTTTCTATGTGACCAAACTGTACAGGTGTCATTTACACTTTGCTGAAATCCGACCGCGAGGTGAGCCTGACCTCCTCCAGCTGTTGGACTGGCCGATCCGATTGCTTGATGTAAATTTACACCTGCATTAACAAGACATCCCGCTACAGATCACATGTTAATATCAGGGGGAAATGGGGTGTAGTGGCATCTCACTAGTTTACCTGGGCAATGTAGCGTATGTAAAGAAATCTTTGCTGTTATCAGCTGCTCCAGCAAGAAACGTCCTACTTTGGACAAAACAACTGACAACAAAATCCGCAAGCCTCTGCTCTGTGGAATCAATTTCACCTCAATTCATCTCCATTAAATCCTCACGTTTTGTGGCTGCCGACAAACAGCCGACCAGGGACCGCAGATTAGAACCACACTCCCCCCGCATGATGAGCCCAGCACTGCACAGTAAAAAGGCATGAGATGATGATGATGATCTCTTCCCACTCATATATCAGACGGGTAATAGTTTGGCTATCATAATGTCAGTCGTAAAATGTCAGAGAAAACATTATTCAGGCTGAACCAACATGCTGAATAATGAAGCAAATGTGACAATGTATTCTGATCTTCTGTAAGAGTTTTCCTAATCACACCCTGTCTCCTTTAATGTCTCACTTTCTAGCTTTTCCTGTCTTTCCCAGCAGCCAGTTTGGACTCCTGTGCGACTGGCCTTCCACATTAAATCCTTTACGAGCCTCCTTCAACTCTTCTGCCTTTAGCTGTCTCACTTTCTTTCTACTTTCAACTCAGTGCAGGTTTTTCCATCTTTAAAAGGAGCATTAATTCAGTCGAACCCATCCTTTTCTCTTCCAGTTCATCTTCTAATTGATTCATGGGGTTTTTACTCGTAAGTATGATTGATTTTGACATTTTACTGCCCCAGGGAAAACTTTCCAGCTCTTAACTGCCAGCAAATCAAAATGAAATATGAATAATGCATATCAAAACATTGAGAAGTACAAAATCATTAGATTGAGATATTGAGGGGAGAATATAAATATCTTAGAACTGTCTCCAAATAGATTCAATATAGCAGTATTACCTGAAGGACATTCAGCGCTGTGATTATGAGTATGACAGTGATGAAGAAAGTTGAGTACAATCAGCGGGAGTGAAGTACCTCTGATCACAGTACTGAATGTACTCTCAGAAACTCTGCCCTGCAGGTAAAGAACATGGTCAGTGTTATAGCAGCTTTTACACAACAGTTAACAACAGTGGTTGTACTGTCTGAAGCCATTTTCTCCAAAAGAGTGCTCTTGTAAAGTTGAAATACATGTATCTGAAGAATCCGCTTCGTCACTGCAGTTGCCTGGACCATTACACCTGCTCACTTTTAACAGAACAATCTATTCACTGAGTTCGCCGTCAGGATTTGGGGTTCTTGCTTGTCTTAGACACACAAGTGCAAAAGAAAAACCCCGTGGAGAACGCCCATAGGAACATATCTGGACTGAGCGTCCCCAGCTGCCATTCTACCAACTCACCACTCTGTAACTCTCTGTATTGATAGATAATTGTGTCAAATTTTTCCCAATCAACTTCTTACGGTGACTGATGGGGTTCAACACAAATAATCCATTTTCCGAAGAAGTTTTGGTTATTTCACATTAGAGATATCTGCATTTCTTTTTTTGTGGGTGGGGTTTGGCTGGAAAAATGTGATGCCACAAACTTCCGGGCACCAATCAGGATTGAGCAACGTTTGAAACCAATTTTGATGACAGTTGGTGGGTTGTTTGATGTCAATCACTGTCAATCAAATTTGATCAAACCACACCCACACCTCTTAATAAATAATACCTTTAAATGTTTATTTTAACTTTGATGTTGCATTTTTCAGTCACAAAAATTTGATATTATAGTGAAATACTTTGAAGAGGTGTCTTCAGGGGCTTTAAATCACAGAGTTTACTGCAAAGCAACTAGAGATGCACCCATTCAAACTGCTGCATAAGTATTGGTGCAGATCCTGACTGACAACGACATCAGATTAGTGCTCGGTATCAGCCAGTACCCTGGATCAGAATCAGCAACTGGAGAGAAAAAGTTGGACTGGTGCATCCCTAAAAGCAACACTAGCCAACTCTAAAACTGTATTTGTTGTTGCACTAAATATCTTTACTGCAACCAGAAAAACATGCTAAACCTAAAACATAATTACTCTTTACTGTTCTTTCAGTATCTATAATATAGCCAACAGAGTCGGTCATGTGTGTTGTATTGTGAGAAAAAAACAATCCTGAGCCTTGAGCTCTAAATGAAGAAGGGTAAGAAATGACCAGAGCGAACTGGCCACAGATGGAGGTTGTGACATCTATTGCAGGAGAGGGAATGAGGTGTTGTCGTGGCTCAGAGGCAGACCTCAGACAGACAAATGGCTCCGGTTTCTCTCATCAGCATCTGCTTCTTATTGTCCCTCTGTTACATCACTCACGGGCTGCAGCAGGTCACCGCACTGCTCTTTACACTCCGTGTGTGTATCTGCATCTTTTAAATGTACCTATTCCTGCTTGTGTGTGTGTGTAGATATAACAGAGTGTAGGACACTTTCATATACAGTAAACAGCGGACATTATATGCACGTTTGTGTGTGTAGCATCCAGCTGTCAGTCTGACGCATCGCCCCAGTCAGCAGTCGTCTCCCCTTCACACGTCATTGGCTGTCGCCGAGAGACCAGGACTTATTCAGCCAATTAGCTCTGAGCGAGAAAGCAGTGAAGGGACCTGCTGTGTAAGCTGTTGCCGTGTCTCTAAATGTCAGCGGCCACAATCCATGAAACAGGAAACAGGTGATATGTCACCTTATGCGTCATCATATCATTGGCTGAAATCTCAGCAACGCAGCTGTGTGGACGCTGCAGTGACACAAGTGCTGAGGTTTAATTACCGAGTGTAGGACAAAAGTGTAGTCACAAAAAGCACAGATGAAACAAATAAAAACATCTCAGTAAATACAAGAGACAGGACAAGTAGGCTCAATGGACCAGAATGCATTGCAGTCAGCACTACAGATAAACTTCAGACTAATGAAATCTACTGACACCAACGTGACCATCCCTGTGCTCTCTGTCTAGTCCTACTGGATGCAACATATAGTCATATTTTAAAAAGCCACTAAACATCTGTTCAAATGTGTGCTCATGTTTACTTATTCAGGCAAAACTGTGGTTTGACAATGTTTAATATTTGAGAACGTTGACTTCTCTTGTCAAATGTAAAAAACAGGGTTTGTAGAAAGTCACGATTTCTTCAAGTAATGTATCAGTACTTACTTTTTAAATCTATCTTTATCATTTATCTGTCCACACAATATGTCATTATATAATCTCTATACTTTGGTGTAACTAAAATCCCAATCTATAAATGAATTCAATTTTCAGATATAGATAATTGACAGTTATAAAAAACTGATAAGAAAATATCAGGATTCAGTTTCTAACAAAGGTGCATAACACAAAAACCCTGGACAAAGATCCCTTACATTTGGTTATTTAAGAATTGTATGTATGAAACATTTTACAGTTGAAAAGTAAAATCACGTGTGCTCTGTGGTGGACACACTATATAACAGTGAGGCTGTTTCTATCTCAAATTGTCCAGTTACTTATCCACAGATATCAATATATCTGTGCTGAGCCAACATCAGCCAATGACGGCAGCCCACTGGTTTATCGCTGTGGCTCTGATCCCGAGTCTCACCTGGAAACAGGTGCGTTGACAAGTAGAGATTAAAATGCTCCTTTTTGGGCTTCATGGTAGCCATGACACATACCATGTAATGGTAACATCCCGAGTTTTACTGTTTGTAGGTGTAATCCTCTGTGCACTGGACACTGGAGCAGCTCAGGACCAACATACATACATACTTTATGAGGTTCTGGTTGAAGTGTAGAACTCTCACAGGTATAAACTGTGTTGAACTGAAAGTGTACATATACTCCTGAAGCTATTAAAGACCCTTTTGTTTTGCTACTTTTCCCAAAACTGAAAGGTTCAGCCTCCTGTGGCCTCAGCATTCAGACCACACTAAGCTCTCAGCGTTCTCTGGAAAGTGCAACAGCCTGACATTTACTGCTAATGTAAGCAGAAGAAGAAGAAAACTGTAGAGGAGTTCCTGGAGGACACAAAGGCTCCACTGAATGCTGACTCTGTCTCTTCTCCTCCCTGATGCCTTCAGCTGAAGCTGCTGCTGTTACTGTCAAATATGAGACCGGACAGTTGTTTGTCTATTAGCACTGCTAATCACACCGAGCCACCCGTGTCAATAAAACTCATTATATGAAACAAGAGGCTCATCAGCGGGGCACTGCCCTGCTTATCAGCACAGCCAGGTCCAATTCATCACTGCCACATTTATGAAACATCATCATCTTTTTAAATCACAGTGTGGGCTGGCCTGTAACTAATTACATGTAATGGACAAAGTCTAAGCTGATTAGTAACTTAAAAGTAGTAACTCCAGTTTGTAGTGGAACTACTTAGAAAAGCTGCTAATAACATAGGATAAACATAATATTTTGGTTTACACATTTTTAATTGTAATATTTTACTGTGTAATGCTGTGAGCCAGGCTGTTTTTGCTCGGTTTTGCCTTTTTTACAGGCTCATTCTCCTTTAGCTACTAGCAGTTCCTGTTTGCACTTTAACAACAACAACAACAACAACAACAACCAACCAGATTACTTCCATAATGATAAAAATATCAGATCAAATAATAATAATGATGAACAAATCATCATGTGCGACGTCTGTGAGCTCCGCTTTGACAGCTAGGATTGAAAAATGGAGGTATCAGTTACTAAAATGTGACACATTTGAAATGGTAATTATTCAGATGTTATTTTGAACTCTTCAGATTGCGAATGTTTCGTCCTGCAAAGCCACTGAAATGAAATTGTATTTTGCCATGTAGTATCCAAAACTGATTAAATTTTCTTTTCACATTTCAAAGCTGAAAGTGTTAATGTGACCGTTTCCAGGCCGAACACAGACAGATGAACAGACCCAGAGAAAAGCACACAGATCATATCAACACATACCGGAGCTTAACCAGCTAATTAATACACTAATACAGCCGCGTTGTGTGTGCCGGCTGCACTGTGCGTGTGTGTGTGTGTCAGCTTGTGGTACTTCATCACTGTTGTCATCACATGTCAGAGTGCTGATGCCAGATGTGTCAGTTAGTGTTTAAAGCCTATTAACAGTGTCAGATGGGATCGGCAGCAGCTGGACGGACAGTGACGCTGACAGTATGTTGCTTTCAGCCAGAGACACAAATCTACACGTGAAGCCGTTAGCGTTAATGTGACACTCCATTGATCCATGTAGGGAGGTTGTATTTTTTCCCTGCCTGTCCCCACACAGGAAGGTCAGGGTCGGCTACAGAAAAGCACTCTGGGAGCTCTAGTTGGTCTTCTAAAGACATAAATCTGTCAGTAAGATGTATCAATAATTAAGCTGCCAATTCAGTGTGTATTGTACTGCTTAAACAAATAGTTGATTAATCGATTGGCTGATTGACAGAACGTTTCGATTTGAACAGTTCTGACGAGTCAATTGATCCATAAAGTTAGTCATTGAACAAAAATGTCAGCCACTCTCTGGTCGCAGCTGCTCCAATGAGTGGATTTTGTATTTTTGTATCATTGTAAATGTTTAGCTGTGTCTCAGTTCACGTTCTTCCGTATTTACACTCGCGATTTTGAGTGCATAAGTGAGTTCACACTGACCCAGATGGTGTACTCATAACGGTCAAAAAGTTGAGTGTGGAACGCTGAACACTTCTCACCCTCAATGGTTGCCATCTTGGCTACGTAGCGGAAGAGGAGGGACCACCAACCTATGGAAACACAATTCAACATTAAAAAGAAGAAGAAGCTGTCAAATGTTGCGATCATCATTTCCGGTAAGTGCACAACGGCTTTGTTCGTTTTGAGACAACACTACCCTGTCAATATTAATGCACTACAAAAGTAAGTGCACAGTGTACACAGTGTACTACATGGAAGTGTACTAACGGAAGCATCCGAATTGAGACACAGCATCTGTTTAACAATTGAAGACATCTGAAGATGCAGTCTTGGGCTCTGGGAAACTATGATGGGATCCTAAGTTGTTTTTGTAAGGTTTTTTTTTGTTCCGAGAAGACCAACCAACCTCTAGCAGCCCCAGCAAACATGACGGGAAAGAAGTCGGGAGGAGGTCGGGGTGGATGGATGGGTCAACAGAACATCCGACTTTAACACGGGGGAACGCGACTGTCCCCTAACCTCAACCATGTTTAAACAGTGCATATATGATTAATTAAAGTATAGCATCATGTCACATCACTTGACGTCTGCATTGTACAGAGAGTAGGAGCAGCCAAGGTGACGATCCGGGGAGCTATTGACATTAAATGCCTGCCAGTGAGTGTGGGTGTTTTGATGGATGGTGTGTTTCCCTTTAATGTGCAGAATTTACACTTGCACTTCAAATGCACAGCATATTACCAGTACTATCATTATGCAGTGTATATTTAGATTGTGAGATGTATTTATATCATTTTGGGCCCAGTTGCTCTTCAGCTTTTAGAGGATTATCTGCAGATTATCTACCTACCACCTTGAGTGTCTGTATTGTTTCTGTTGTGTGACTTGGCAACTGTAACGGAATTAATATAGTACAGTATCATAAGTAAATGTTTAATAAGAGCAGCAGTGTGTTTTCACAGGTTTAGCTGTTGCTGTGGGTCATGAGTTGTATTTGTGAATAATCACAGCAGATATTACAGGCGGGTTTCCAGGTTTCTGTTGGCAGATAAAGCAAAAGGTTTTATCTCTTTTATTTTCTTCCTCTGCGTTCACTTTACCTCTGAATGGCTCTGAGCCAGGCGCGCCCACATGATGGTTGTATTCTTCGCCATAATACTTGACTTTTCCATGACAGAGCTTACAAACAGCTTTAGTCAAGAAATTAAAAATTATTCCAGATCTCCAATTCAAACTGGGCAGGTGCTTTCGATCCTTCCCTCCATCAGTGTCTGCCTGCAGTAATGTGGCCACAGGATCATAAACAATGTCAGTCCAACGCGATCAGCATGTTTTGGCCTGCGTCAGTTAAAGAAAACATTTATATGCCTCAGATTTGGGACTAAATACTGTATCAATAATACAACTGGTTAAAACACAGCTATGTGCTGGCCAAGAGTGTTATGTGGCTTCCCTTGAAGAGTAAATATAATTTCTCAGAGGGAAAAGGGGACAGTGATATAGGACAGTACTGAATAACAGCACCCCAGCAGTTGGCAGTACGGAAGTATAATCTCTTAAAGCATTTTTAAACAGTTCTGGAGGGGAAAAAAAAAACATCTTCGCCAACCCCTGCAGAGAGATTTTCTACACATTCACGCATCTAAGGAAATAACTTACTTTGTCAAAACACAAATTGAAATTTCACATCTTAAGCCTCTTATACAGTATACTTGCTTTTATGCAGATGTGCATGACCATGACATTAGCCCTACATAGAAAACAGACCCCTCTGAATGAGGCCACTACCTGGATGCAGTGGGAGTCAAAAACACAGGGTGGGCGGCTGAATGAATCCTTACTGGGTCACTGAGTCAAAGAGCAAGATACAAACATATTCTGGAAGTGCACCCTTCCATTAGGAAAGGATACTAGTAGTGTGTGTGTGAACTTGAGTGCTAATTGAGTTGTTGTAAGTGATCGAGCCCCTCTGACTGAGAGGAAGCCAGACTGGAGCAGAAATCCTTCTCGGTTGATTTGTTGAAGGAGCTCCAGTAGAAATTTGACCCAGTGCATGCTAGCTAGCTAGCATCTTCTGGCAGCTAGCTGTCAGCTGGGTCAATAATTGGCTGTGGTTCTCTGTGTGCAGTCCAGACACTGCCTGGTCCCATTACTGCTATTCAAGGGCTGCATTCACTCCCTTCTCGTTTTGTAGGCCAAGACGCAGTCACGGCTCTGGCACTGTCCTGCCTCCTCGCTGCGCCTCTCCAAACTCCTCATTCTATCCTCCCTTCTCCTCTCATGTCTGCCGTTTCCTTCCTCCTCCTCTGTCTTACAGCAGCCTTTGCCAGATACTTGAAGGAGAATTGAAATCTGCATGTTTATTTTGCAGCCACAGCAAAGCATACATTGGCCTTGTTGAAACAATCAATATTTCTGCACAGCTTCATTCATCACAGCCTGCAGCTGATCAACAGCGTCTCGCAGCAGAACAGACGTAACCTCTGAGTGTTTCTTGTAATTCCTGGTTCTTCTGCACTTCATGCTAATTTCCAAGAGGATTTGGGTTAAAGTTCGATTTGCTGACATTTTCCAAAGGACATGTGCACACAAAGATATGATGTGACACGAGTTTTGTAGCTTTGATGTTTGGAAATGTCAATGTCCCATCTCATTTGGAGTGTCATTAAACAAACTGAATTGAAGTCACAACAAATAAAGAGACATTTCCTCCCAAATCTAAGCTCAACAGTAAGAATGTGGTGTATTTCAGGTCAAATAAGCAAATGTGTCCCCCTCTGTATTATTTGATTCAAGTCACCGTCTACAAAATTAGTTTTAAAAGATTAGGTATGTATGTTTAACTATATTAATGTTATTTCCCAATATTTTTCATGTCGCGGGTCGTAGAAAAGGAGCTAAAAGGCATTTTACACTAAAATACTTTTAGGAAATACATTCATGACTTGCAAAAAGTTACAAATCTTTATGACTGTTCAACAGATTGAATATATTTTAAAGATCACTTCGGATTTATCCTTCAAAAAAATTAGACGCTGAACTTTGTGACTCGATCAAACTAGTCAGACTAAATTGGTTCAAAAGATTTTAGACATTTAGGGTACATATAACTTTTCTCAACAGCACTGAGCATTTCAACATGTACAGGGTTCGACATTAACCGTGGCCATATGGTCCATTCTGTTATTGTCTTTTCATTTATTGAAGTGTCACAGTTAAGGAAGGCTGCGTTAAGTTAAATTGCCTTATCTGTATTGTTTTTACATAACTTTACATTTGGGCCAACAAAAACGTACTTTGGCCACCAAATTTAGGGTGCTTAAAATGCTTAAAAATATTAGCGTTAATTATAACAATTATATGACAGGATGCACCGGATGAGTATCCGTGCCTCGAGCAGATCAGGCATCAGCCATGACACGACTGATCCACACTTAATACAGTTCCTTGTCAATGTCATTATAAAATTCTCGCTACCTTAATTCATTCATCTCATTCACGGTGAGTTGCCAACTCACACACACACACACACACATTTGTGTGATACACATGTAGGTATACAGAATTCAAATTTGGGATACCCTGAGGTGGGAATTCAGAATCACTACAAGGAGAGAAAATGCTGTATGACCGTTTCTTTTCACCAGCTACTTACCAAATGATGGTCTTCTGGGCCGCTGGACAGCAGTTTCAATCTGTGCACGTTTGAATGCTGGAATCACTTTTGGTTCCACTGTTCAACCTTCAGTTTTTCTCTTGCCATGAGCCCAAGTCTGAGCAAACACAAAGTGTCCACCGAAATGAATTTGTGCTCAGGCTCACTGCAGAGGAGACCCTGGCACAGTACAGCCCCAGATCTACACGAGCCCTCCTCCTCCTCGTCCTAATGACAACAATTTGCTGCTCCTCTGCTCTGATGCACCACACCTTTTTAATCCCTGAACATCTGAGTCTCTGCTTAATGATCGCTACTTCCCTCCCACTGTAACATACAGAGAGAGAGAGGATGATGCGTGCCAGCTGCTGATTTGTCACGGGGAGGGAAAAAGAGTTAAGTGAGAGGGACGTGGTATATGGGCTCTGTGTGTGTCACCAGACTCAATTAACAACCTCATCCTACCGACTGGGGTACCCGCTGACCCCACAGGTATACAGGTGCTTTATTTAATCATTCCAATTTTCAATAATATGTTAACATTTTGCTGAGATGGTTGTTTCTTACAGTAGTTTATTCCCCAGTCGGTAGTCCTTAAGCACGTTAAATATGTTGGTAGGATGAGGTTTAAAGCTTATATTAGAATACCTGCTTTCAGGCTCCCGACACTGCTGAGATCTGACAGCATGTTGGCGTCATGACAACAAGCAGCAGGAGCAGTCAGACCACTTTTTACACAAAGCACTATTTTAACCATACCATTTAAACCACTTACCATATATGGAAGTGAAACTGGAAGTCTGTTTTGTTATTAGAGATCACATTCATTGCACTCTCCCCTCAAATCTCTGATAAAGGCATGATAATGCCCAAAACAATACTTTTTCTCTGACCGACTGTCCAAACACCAAAGATAGTCTCCCCCCCATTTTTGCCTGATTAAATAACACATATCAAATTGTTGCAGATTAATTTTCTGTTGACTGAAAAACTATGCGTGAAAGATTGTTCCAGAGGATATTACTGCCTTGATTGTGTTTGTGGTTGTGTGAAATAAAGTTTAAAGTAAAATGTATGCGGTTGTCTCTCTCTCAGCAGACTGTGAGTGAGTGAGTGAGTGAGTGAGTGAGTGAGTGAGAGAGAGAGAGAGAGAGAGGGAGTGGTGTCAGAGAGTATTACAGCCTATTAGAGCTAAATGTGAAACACGGCTGTGTAAATGGGCTGAGAGATAGAAATGATGAGAGCAGCTATCAGCACGCAGAGAGACCACAATTACCTCCCAGCTCCAATCTCAACTCCGCTGAATGTCGGCTTCACTGAACGACGGCCTGTTTCACTGGCTGACTAAACGACTGGCTGAACCTGCATTATAGATTTCACCTCAGTCGCTACACAGCAGCTACAACAAACGTCGCGTCCGTACATCTGAACGCAGATCTCTAAATCTCACCATGTTATGCCAATCAGAGTTCATCTGACAATATATTTATATCTTTCCTTCTCCCTATGCATCTCCTTATAAACTCATATTTACCAAGGGTTCTTTGGTTTATCCACACAGTTTTCCTTCCGCCTCTGGGTTGAGTGTTACAGAGGCTGTGGAGAAAAGGATTTACTTCAAAAGTGTTTTTTGAAGCCGATTCAGGAGGCTCACTGGTTGTTCAGTGTGGAAACTACTTCAGAGGAGGAGCAAACTCAAAACAGTCACTCGGTAAGTTTTGAGTAAAAACGCAGTCGGTTTATTCAGTATGACTCCGCTGCATAAAATACAGATGTTGGGTATGAATTCCTAAATCAGGTGATCAGGTGGTCCTAGACCAATGAGAAGATGGCTACCAACATGCTTATGAGCATGAGATTGTGAAACACACAGATGCATAAAAAGATGATATCACTATAATTCTTATTTTTGGCTTTGTACCCATCAAAGTAACCAAAATTAATAGACAATATAATATACAAATAATGGTGGTGGACAGAATATCAGGAACGTCAGGGGAGTGCATAACAAAGTAAGACATAATATCAGGCAATCTTTGGATTTCAGCAGATCTAACCACGGTCACAAAGACAAAGATGAAATAAATTCATTAATTAGTTAATTGCATTGAAAATGTTACATGAAACAAAAAGCAGGAAAGCATACAAAGAGGCAGCAGTCAAAGTTCGAAACATAATAAAATATCACACAATAAAATCAACGAACTTAATATGACATAAATCAATTAAATATGACATTTAAAAATGTAGTCTGGAGTGGAAATGTGGAAGAAATGGATTACTGACATTTATGCTTTTATGTCTGAAGATGAGCAAACTATTATGATGAATAAATAAAAGCATTTATTTAAACAGTGCGCCATCAATGCTTCATAAGGTCAATGTGACTCGACATGTAAAATGTATTAGGAGCTGATGTTTACTGTGCAGATGTGTTTTAAAAGGCTCCGCTCTGCCACTCATCAGGGCACAGTGGCACTTTAGTGGCCCGGTTCCTGTTTTACACTCGCCTCATGTTTCCCTGAGCTGCAGTGAGGGAAGACGAGACCCTGATAGACTGTCAGGAATCCTGTCGGGAATCTCATCAAAGAATTCCAATTCAATTAATGTGCCGCTGCAAATTTAATTCATTATTAATAACAATGTGCAGCTTCCCGCTCTACCAAAGTACATGTTAGAAAACCTGTATTGAAGAGTGGATAACCAGTAATGATTCTACTGATCTGGAAGCAGCTGCAACTAATTATTATTTTCATTATCCATTCATCTGCCAAATACTTTCTTGATTAATCATTTGGTCTACAGAATGTGATACAATTCAGAAAAATGTCAATCAAAAGCTTTCAGAGCTCAAGGTGACTTCTTCAAATGTCTTGTTTTGTCCAACCAGCAGTCCGAACCCCAAAGATATCTCCATAGCAACGATAGAAAAGCAGAGATTGTTTTGGCATTTTTGTTTGTTTAAACATTTGTAAACAGAAAATATTTGAGTTTTTGCTTAAATAAATGACTTATTTTCATGGATTCAGGAGGTGTAGAACCAGGCCATCCTACAGGAATGATGAATCCATGTTCGAGCTGCAACTAACGGCTGTTCATTAGATTATTTAGTCTATAAAATAACGGAGGAGCCTGAGCTGGTGCCTTCAGATTGTTTTTTTTTGACCACCAAAACATCCAAAGATGCAATCAGTATATCAATTATCATCATTTCCCCCCCCCCCCCATTCATTTTCTGTTGATCTGTCGAATTAGTCGATTACCTCTTTTTGTCCAGAAAATGATTTGTCAGTCAGCTGACTGCTGGACATTAAGGCCTGGATTAAACTGAAAGTTAACCAATAACCTACTCCATCAACCCAATACAACACAATAAACTACAACCTCGAAAGTCACAGCACAGCTGGATCAATACCTCTGACACAACAGGGTGGTTAATTCAATTAAAAGGATATTAAATGCCTCACAAAGGGACAGATTTTTATTAGGGCTTTGGTATTTGATTGCATTCTGCATGTTAAATCTAATGCTGACAACAGAACTGTGGATCACAGCATCTCTAGTTATGGACAACTTTTTAAACACTATGAGTCAAACATTTATTCACATTCAATAAGCTGCTGCCAGAATCATTACCGCCCAGCTAAAATCATTGTTATTGCAGGGAAAATAAGAGCGGACTCATGACAATTAGCTGTGAGATAATATTTTGAAACAGCACAGCACCCATTGTGTTTCACAATCCCTCCTAATCCGAAACCTCCCTAGAGCAGCGGTACGTGCCGAGCCGGCCCCTTTATTTCGGTCCACTAATAAACGGCCCAACAGCACTGCCGTCCCAGAAGCCCCTGCGGTTGCCATGGTAGTTAATAAGGCTTGTTAAGATCAAAGGCACAAAGAAGATTGTTGACTCTCCAGGGGAGGCGAGTCGAGCCCAGAGGAATGCAATTAAGGCTGAGGCAGGGATCCTCTACATATCTGATGCTACGCTAACAAGTGTGGGTGCAGGTACAGGACGCACGGCAGCTTCGGGAGGCACGATCGCTATCTGTGTGCAGGAATCTGAATGCAGAAGAGAGCAGGTTGTATGTGTGTGTGTGTGTGTGTGTGTGTGTGTGTGTCTACAAAACAAGCTCCAACATGTGCACACGAGACTACAGCAAATCTGTGTATCCCAGTTTAACTATGTGTGTGTGTAAATTGAAAGCAATGGGTGGGCACAGAGGGAGATGAAATGGATAATGGGTGCTCACTGAAGGCAAAAAGCTCACCTCTAATAACACAGACTGATGGCTACGATTACTATAATCACTAATAGATTTAGTGTAACTGCCATTTTAATGTGATTTTTTATGAATTGCAGAAATAACTTTGAACCAGAGTGAGCACATTTAATCTAATTGCATACAGAGCTCAATTATTGGTTTTGTGTGCAGTTTCTCTGAGGCAGCGGGGACGTCCATGAGAGGACATGTTTGCTAAACAGTGTTTCTGCTGCCCTGAATTCTTTGTTCCGTGACTCCTGCTGTTGGTAATAGTAAAAGGTAAACTGTTTGCGGTCCACAATGGAGGAACGAGCTCCCCACTGACATCAGTCTTCTGTCGCAGACTGAAAACTCGCCTTGGCCCGACTCTCTCTCCATCTCACCTTGTTTCTAAATGGAGTATTTGAAGCAGTTCAGCATATTTGATGAAGTTGATGATTCTTGCAGTTTTTTGGGTTGTGGTTGGATGCACTTATGGATAATAGCACCAACTAAGTAATGATTATCACACTGCTGCTGCTGCTTCCTGTCTGATCTGGCCTCATGTAAGTAGCCGATACTGCTTGTGTTGCATCACTCCGGCCTCCTCCTGTCTTACTTTCTTACCATACATGGCAACGCCATCTCTTGTCTAGCATATCTCATTTACAAACTTCCATTGAGCTCTGTTACAGCAATACCTGAACATCAAAATAGGCCATTTGTCAGTGCCTTCTGAAACAACCCAAGAAATCAGTCTACAAACTTCAATCGGTGTCAAATGATGGACGGTTTAAACAATCGCCTCACTCATGAAATACCTGGTCTTTGCTCTATCATGTAGTACCATTGTTTGATTCTCTACTGCCAATTTCCTCCAACATTAGAATATGCAGTCTTTATTTCAGGTGAGGCACGGCGCCTCCACTATAAAACGCTGTGGGGAACCTTGGACCATAACAAAAACCCTTCATATGTGCATTTTCTGATCTGCCATCTCTATGCTCCAGGTCTTCTTATGTTTAGGCAACTAAAACTACTTGGTGGAGAAAGAAGTCCTGGTTGAAAGAAACCAACGTTGTCCGTTAGTAGGAGACGAGATATAAAGTGTTCTTCTGCCGTTGCTCCTGAAAAATTCATATTCATAGGTTGTTTTAAGTGTCTGACCAAATGACCAATGCTGAAGTTAGTTTTGGTGAGGGTTGAAGAGGGGGTGTCTCACAATCAGGACCGTCTTAAACAGAAGGAGCAGTTATAGAATGCAGAAGAAAGAACAAATACTGGAACACCAGCACAGACTGACACACACACACACACACACACACACACACACACACACACACACACACACAGGCAATAATATTGAGTTATCATCCTAATGTTCAGTGAACTGTTAGGCATTGACAGTAATGGTGTGGCTTCCTGTCTACAAGAGAATAATCAGGAAGATCCGAACCACGAGAGACACATTAAAAGACTGAATGTAATGTTGCCATCACCTTAACGGAATTAAAGAAAAGACTGAAATCAGGTCTAATTAGTGTGTGTGAGTCACTTCTAGCTCGTGTCACTTCCACTGCCTCCGCTCAGCCCGTTTCCACTTTGCTTTGGAGCAGCAATTATTCGTCATCCTGTATGCGGTGTCACTGTAACACAAAGCTTGAAGCCACCCAACACACACACACACACACACACACACACACACACACACACACACACACACCAACATTACACTGAATTCAAAGCCAACAAATGATGTAACGCTGCCTTCAAATGGACCTCATGAGCTCCTGTTATCAACATGGGAAGTCAAGTACACGATATGATTTAGATCATAGCAACATTGTTTGTTAGGTGACTGACAGTGGCTTTGCTCAAGTTTCAAAAACGTTTTGTGATTTCTGCATTTAAATTCAATGACATTGTCAATTCAAAGAACTTTATCCCGAGCGGGGCAATTAAAAAGTATATGCAACAGAGCACACACGCAAAAACACATATACAGTATGTGTCATGCTACAAACATGAATAGGGTAGAAAACCAAAGTACTTAATTATAAACAATAAAACTTCTACAGGTTCCAGGATTTTCAAAAACAGTCAGCTCATGAGCTTTAAGCTTTAAAAAATATATCCACTTCCCAAGTCGTGACAAGGATTGTTCAAATGGACTCCTCTTGTAAAAACAGTAGATATGACACGTCTTGCAGGTACTACAAGTCTGCAGCTGTCATCAGTACACTTGCTTACACTCAGTTTTATTGTAATTACTGCACAGGACAGCAAGAAATAGCAAGTATGATGCTGATATGAATGTGTTGGGGCTGTGGCTCAAGAGCTTCGATTCCCAGCTCCTCCTGTCCACATGTCGAAGTGTGAGCAGGACACTGAACCCTAAGTTGCTGCCAATGGAGTGTGTGTGTGTGTGAGGTGTGTAAATGTGTGTGTGAATGGGTAAATGAGACCAATCTGTAAAGCTCTTTGTTGAAAAAGCGCTATATAAATGAAGTCCATTTACCAGATGAAGACATTTCAAATTGCTAATGAACACATAGCAGCCAGAATAATATACTATCGAAAGCTAGTATTTTACAGAGCTGAGTGTTGGGGGCAAAGAGCAAATTACTACTGCTGTGAAAAACTCCAGAGTTGTAAAATCTGCTTTGCCGCGTTGTGTCATCTAAAAACCCTTGAACTCTATTTCGTCTTCTCATCTGTATCTATAGCAACACAGGTTTTTTTGACAGTGCTGTTGTTGGTCTGAACGTGGCTTTGAATGTGCATATTTATGACATTTACAGCACTTTTTCTTGGAAATACTGAGATGATGACAAAAAAACCCCAAGACGTACTGTGAATCTATTCGGGGAGCGATGTTAATACAAAAGCAGGCTGAAAGACAGAGTGACAGTTACAGAGACAGAATGACAAGGATGGAGAGAGAGAGAGACATAACAAGTATGACAGGAAGTGAGAGGAAGAAACCAGAGGTGGTGAAATTGAGCAGCGGACGGACGTTTGTGTGTGTTGCCACTGTGGAAAGCTCGGCAGGATAATTGGTGTCAGAGTCCAGCTGAAGAGCCTGTCATTGTTCGACTCTGCAGGCTGGCGGACTGTCTCCAAGAACAAAGGTGGACAAAGACAGCGATTAAGACCTGACGACAGAATAATGACACAGTCAGAGCATAGATTAATCTTTTCTCCAGGAAGTCCGGATTGTCGGTCAGTCTCTATTTTTAGCTGACAAAGTTGATAAAAGAGAGACCTGTGGTCAAACTGTCTCTCTCCTCCTGAACGGTAGGACGATAAAGAGACAAAAATCCTCCCTGTTCAGCAGAGACTTTACAATAGCAGTTGGTCAGCAGTGGGAGTTAATGCTCGCAGTAACAAACCCACAGAGAATTATCACCAACTCTGCAGCTCTGGAGCTTCTTAGCCCTTTTTTAGCTGATAGTTTTGGTTTTACAGCAGGCAGCTGTTCTGATAAACACTACCTGTCCAGCAGTAAACAGCAGACCGACACAGTCAGAGACTAGCTTCTCAAGAAAGTGGAACATCTCGCAGCTACAGAGCCAGATAGTTTTCTCTGGAGTTGGTGGAGACCAAACCAGAGCTAAAAGGAGAGGGAATATTGGACTTACATTAAATTAAAAGGACACAAATCCAATTCCAAATGTTGCTCCATCTCTGATGGATGTCTAGGCCACTGTTTGCTAACATGTTAGCCACACAAACTTAATGGGGAAATAACATTCCAGTGCGTAAAAAGATCAATTAGTTAAATTAATTATAAGATTTCAGGTTTTTTACCCAGTGGTTATGCCCATAACTATTTAATGCACATAAAAACAAGAAATACTTTGGCACATAATCCCCTGCACAATGACTTCTCTTTTTTACCTTTTGTATTAAACAAACAGAGGTGCTATAGGCTGGTGATTTCCCCGTTTCCAATCTTTATGTTTTCGACAAGAAAGTATAGAATCAGCGTATTTCCCAAAATGTGAAACTGTTCCTTTAACTGAGGACAGAAGTTAAAAAATTGGTAGGGTTAATAATGTTTTATATTGCTCGCTTGAATAAAAATCACATTTTAACAGAATCAGGTGTAATTGGGTTATAACTCACTACAACTTTATTTCCTTACAATCTGTGAAAGACTATTCGATCCAGTGCAAGCTGGACTGTTGGTCAACAGTGTTTCAACATTGAACAACATACCTCAGCAACAGGTTTGGGTCTTTAAACATAAGACTTCAGAAAAGCTTCAGAAGAAAAAGTACGTTTCCCCCCTGGATGAACGCACACCATCTGCCATGAGTACGGGCGGGTGAAGACAGGCTTGTGTGGCGAGCTGCACACAGGGATTGGTTCAGTTTAATAAACAAACTTCAAAGACCACTCAACAAACTTTAAGGACTGAAAATAAATCCATTGGAATCCATTCAAGAGAACAGTACTGGGACTGTCTTACTGGAACTCAATCAAATACTGTTGAAGATTTTTAGGGGCAAAAAAGCACTTCATCAGGAAAACTGGTCTACTGATGTACTGCACTTTGTGGGGAAAGTGATCTGTTATCGCCTACATAATAAGAGGAACAAACATTTGTTTAAACATCAACACTTGTAACTAAAGCAGAAAATTCAAATGCACCAGTCCATTGTCTATACTGGTTTGACATGTCAATAGCCCCATAGCCTCATGTTAACTCTTATTGATCAAGGGGATTGGAGGAGCGTTTGTGCAAAATGATGCATTTCTTTCCAAAGAAGGAGAAATTCCAGTGCTGAAGATCGGCAGCATGTTGCACCAGCTGAGCGAAGGTTTGATCGAAAACTCGAGTGTAAAGTCAACACAAACTCTCTTGCGTGCTGTAAGAAGTTAGTTGGACACTAAACTCGCCACCATCTCTACCTTACATTATAACTCAATGAGTTGACAGTAATCAAAACATTATCACTGTAGTGCAGCATTTTGGGTAAAATGGGAGAAAAGCCAACTAGGGACGGAAACGGAAAGACTGCAAGACTTAATTAAATAAGGAGAAAGTAACGTACGCCGTCACATGTGAACTAGTCAGTGTACGATACAAGGCGTTTGTCGGTCGCCTCATTAATAATTCAACCTTCATTTATCGATCGCTTCTGCTGTACTTTATTTGCCGAGGTGAGGATAGCTGAACCTCACATAAATATGCTCATAAACAGCAAAAATCTCATCTGCATAATTCTAATAAACAGGGAACTGCTTCATAAACACCACAAAAATAACCTGTAGGATATTATTCTATTATTATCTTGCTGCATATATACATCAGTCATTTCCAGCATCAACAGGCGGCTGGTGTCAGATTCCACTTATACAACTGGCCTGGTGTCTGACGCCATCTGTGTATTTTAAATTGTGAGAATCTGCTTCCCACTATTATTAATATTAGTCATCTATGTCCACAGTCCATTTAAAAAGGGTCACAGTCATTTTACTGCTTTTAAAAGAAACTTTCGAGTGGGTGTCCTTAGAGAGGGGATCTGGTACCTCTGAAAAGGCTATTATTTATTTATTAGGTTATTTAATTAGATCTCTGTTTCTATATCCTCCCTATGTTTCTTTACTCTCTGTAAAGGCATTTGACACTTTACTGTCATAAAGGGCTGTGTGAATACATAAACTTCTCTAAGGCACCAGCAGAGCCAAATGTGGTACTTACATACTGGTACAATGAAGCATCGTATAATCTATCCATTTTCTGTTGAACTCCCTCCCTCTGCTCCCACTAAGCAACCTAACAGTGAATTAATTGTTCCCCTTTTTTCACTGCTGCATCTTTAATAAAAATGTTCAAGGACTTTCTGCATGTTCTTGCTCATGTACCAGGGCCTAATTGTTTTCAATTACTGTTTGCTTGTTTTCCAATATTGACCAGAGTGACCATTAACTGAACTGTGTATGAGAGCGATGCTGCAGTTTGTAGTCTGGGAGCATAACATTACACAGAACGGGACAACGGCACACCAACTGAAATAAAGAGTAAATTTTCAATTACAAGATACGGCAAAACGACCTTGTTTCTATTGGCCAATCACGCAAATTGCAAGTTGAGCAAGGCCGGTTCAGGCCTACTGCAGAAGCTGCTACAGAAACAGAACAGCATACCTTCTTCCACCAGTTTTCCTGTCCCATATTTCCTCTTGATATACAGTTTATACTCTGTTATGCTTACAAATTTGGTATTATGAAAAGGCTACAGCTCTGTAGTTGCTTATCAAGTCTTAGACACTTTTTAGTGTCAGTTTTTACTCAGTGTCGTATAATGTGCACCACTCATGCAGAGCTATTCTCTTATCTAGCTGCTACTTCTGCAGAATGACACCAATCTTTTCTACATACTGTACATCCCCCACGCAGCATCACTCTGTTTTTAATGAGGCTGAAGGAGGCCACTCTGCTCATAACAACTCGTCCTCATACCTGAACGACAGAATAGGTCGTTCGCCAATAACTCCCAAAACAACGTATATGACCGCTGGAAAAACTACATATGTGACCGTTGGAGAGTACCAGCGACAGGCGTACTGGACCTCCGTTGTATTGGTAACAATAATAACACGCACACGCGCACACACACACAGTAAGCAGGTACACGCTTAAGTTAAGCACATGGACGCATTAGCATAAATAAAACATATTTTAAATGTTAAGCACGTATAAATATACATGAACTCACACCCACACATATACTCCACATCCCGTATTACTGTAAGTGGACTGCACATGCTTGAACATACATCCAGTATGAAGTGTATGGGCACTTACAAACTACAAACAAGTCAAGTACAGGGTGGCAAAGAAACACAGGAGGCGTTATATGTGGAGGACACTAGATCTATCTATTAATGTTGCTCACATAAATAGCAGAGTGTTTGAGATTTTATTAGAGCTGAAGAGAGCAGAGGCGAAGGGGAGCTCAAGAGGCGTGGCAATAAAGAGATGATGTATCGCTTCTTTCAGCCATTTTATTTAAAAGCAAAGTAGTTGTGTTTTATTTTGGGCTGTTTATAGTTAGTGCAGGTTTAGGGCTGTCTGAGAGCACGAGGGAACATTTTGAACGAGGTCACAAATCACCAGCCATCAAACAGTGGGAAGTTTTAACTTGCTGGTTGCTGAATCATGCAACTGATGGTAAATATGATCCACCACTGTCGTCTGTGGACTAAGCAGCTGGTTTCCTGTTCTGAACATCATGTGACTGAAAGCATTAAGCACCTTTAACCAATAAAAAACAAAAATGTTGGTGTTGGTATTCAACATGGAGTATCAGTACTGGGGTTTAAAGCTATAATGTAATAAATAAGTGAAGTAAAAAATGATGCCAAAACAACACATTGTGAGTGATTTGGGAGCATTTGGCAGCGAAGTTTGTAATGCTGCAGTGTAGAGAGGACATAATCTGAAATCATTTTACTGCAGCAATCTAAGTGCTTGCATTACTTCTGGGTATCAACTAGTACTAAAATATATATCACTCAAATAGTACCAGTGGCCCTCCAGTAAAAAAAAAAACATGTCAGAGCTTTTAACTCAGTGATCGTTCCCTCCTGGTGATCAATAAAGCTTCATCTTGTATTTATAAAGGCGGATTATCATTTTTATAATTTAACACCATTGTAAATGAGAATCCTCTGTGCTGGTGCTCTGGTGTCGGTGAAGGTCGCACGCTGCTTCTACAAGTCTGAACGGGTTAAATGAGATGAGATGTCCAAATTAAGACTTTCATGTTCTTCTAAAAACAGCAGGGACAGTAGCTCATTAATAATAATAATCGCATTAATCATAGCCGTAGCAGCGGTGCTATATGTACACAGATGTGTCTGACATGCCTGAGTTACAGCGTAGATGTGACTGAATGAGAACATCATCCCAACATGGCGGCATCACACCGTGCAGATACAACGATGGGCTGCTGGTTTCACTGTCTCAACAGATATTTGACGTCCCAGCAGCCTACAGGACCAGCAGATTCCTGACTTGACTGTCAGTCCCTGCCACCCATGCAGGACTGGGTGCACTGGGATGCAGGAGTGTAAGGAAATTTAAAGCTGATACTTGCTGAAAAAAGTGAACTCCTCTGTACTGTTTCTAATGCTGATTAGATTTATAGATTACTGAAACGTCCAAAGATTAGAAGTCTCCACTCACATAACTATTTCAACATACAGAAGTGTTTTGTTGGATGGTTGGTCAGTGTTCCTGTACCAGAACCGGAACTAAATCAATTTGCCTTGCCAATTTGTGCTGCAATTAATGAGCAAAAAGAGAAGAAACCGAGGGAAGAAAGTCATATGGATGGAATCATGGATGAAGAGATGTGGGCATCACATGGGGTTGATGTTTAACATTTTATTCAATCTGAACTCAGCATTAAATCTGCTCATCGAATCTGAATTCTTCCAAGTTTATCATCAAATCCATTACAATCTCAAGCAGACCAACTTAGACATATGACCACCATAATGTTTTCTACATTTGTCTTTGTTAATACCAAAAGACCAGGAGAGCGGATGGGATAATTAATTTGATATTTGTTAGATGCAGACTTAATTAATCTAGGTATCACCAACAAGAAACCGGATCCAAAATGAAACCAGCTATTGAACACGGACCGTAAACTCTGCACTGTAGGTGAACCTCAGCTGAGAACTGAAAACTGATGAAACTGAACTACAGACAAATACTCTGACAGCACGGTGCACTATTTCACCATCTGCTTTCCATTTCCAACAGTTTTGTAGAACGAACTCTCCTGCTGTGACGTTTGTCCCGATTCCAGAGGTTAAAGTCAAAACACTTAAAATAAATCGTAATGAAAGCAGTGCCTGGATCAAATGGCAAACAGAATCATTTAACACTGAGGGAGCAACACAAAGCTACTGCTAATGATTATGTTGGAGAAGAAAGTTGTGGTCATATCTGTTTTGGGATAGTGGCCTATAACAGAAGTTGTTAGCAGCTTCATTTTCTGTGTTAAATTGTTTTCTACTGCCATCTATACTCGTCATATGTGTATATACACACACACACACACACACGTATTTAGCTATATATGTTTCGCTGGCCACAAAATATACAAAACATATTTTAATGATGAACTTAAATTGATCAAGTAATGTGTGATTTGCATTTGAACCCCAACTTAAAAAAAAATAAAATAAAAAGAAGTCTAAACTGAGTCTAAATAAAAGTTGTGTAATGGAAACGGAACAGGACGCTTTTACAGCGAGAAAATATAAATCAGTTGAATTGAACGACATTATTACATTACTTTTCTTAGAAAACTGGAAGTTGGACTCGGTCCAGCTTGATCTGATCAGTCTTGATGTCTAAATCAGAGTTATAACTGGCTCAACAGCCGTCATGTGTGTCCACCCCTTAACATCAATCAACATCTCGGTATTTAACCTGCGTCAGATGTTTACAGAGGAGGTCCCGCCCGCTCCTTATCTGTGGTCGGTTCGACTCCCACAGCAGATGGATGAATGAGTGCAGTTTAACTAACAGATAACAGAACGTGGTGGATCCATTGTGATCAGATAGAGGACGCCCTGTCATTACTGCGGTCCCACTTCCAGATAATGTCCACCCTAATCTGATAGTGGATGGATGACCATTATTCAGACACATACTCCACTGTCAGTGGTCAGCAAGCTAGATAAGTGGTTGCTCCATTAGAGGACGGGTGGGCCGCTACTGTTTGGGTGTGGAAGTGCACGTGTGTCCTTCAGGGTTTTACTCAACTCAGTTTTTAAATTTTTTTTATTGTTAGCTGTGTTTGAACTTTGAGCTAATCAGTGCCTGACATGCCTGATCCCCGAACTCTCTTCTGTATGACCCAGAATGCATCCATTTAAGTCCACACTCCATCCATCCAGCCTCTTATACACATACGAAGGTCGTGGCCAAAGCCTGCATGTGCTTCAACAGAGATTTCTCAAAGTTCAAATGGAGTTCAGGCTCTGATACAGAACCAGACAGGTACATCAAGGTGCAGATTCCACATCCTATCTATGTGTTTGGATTTGGATTTCGACGTTAATCACCTACCTTTCTGTCATCTGGTTGCCAGATCAATCCTTCCCGACACCTGAAACAAGAACAAAATTGAACATTTTAGTTCATTATTTTTCACAACTTTTGTTGTAAAAAAAGTACTTCAGGAACAGCAATAACATCATAGAGGCACTCGACGGGTCTCTGTAGGAGAACCCTCTGTAATCTTGCCCTCCAGCAGAATCGGTTTGTTAAATCATCGAAGCTAAAGAGAAAACCTTACAAATCTTTTTGTTGCACATTATTAAAAGGTTATCTGCTGAATGATAAGGGCTGGCCCTTTTTCTATTTGTTTCTTATTGTCAACAAATCAACCAATAAAAAGACAAAACCAACAATGCGTTAGTCTGTCTCTCAATACTTGACTTCCCTGTATGTGGCTCTCAAGCCCGAGCCCAGTGGTTCCTACTGAAGAAATATTTAAATACAACTCATAAATATATCCATATACATGTTTCAGTAACTTCCTAAAACCAGCCATGGTATATTTGATCCAACGTTCCTCAAACAGGAGGAAATAGTGCTATTGTTGGGGACTATTTTCAGTGGCGGATAAATCCACATTTGGTGCTCTAGTGAGTATTTAGAGCAGCAGGACGGTGTATAATAAAACTAAACTACAGTGTGTGTGTTCATGGTAATGAAGGAACATGTCACCCAGTGCAACAGTGTGGCTCATTTTGATTTTTTCGTTTTTGGAGCTCTATGAAACAAGATATATCAGGCTTTAAATAAAAATAATAAAATAAATCCCCAAACTGCAGCATTCAATCAAGCAGTAGTCTAAAATAAGTTAGACTGCACGTCTTTACGCTATGTCTTAGACATTTTTATTACAGCAGTTAGAGAGAGGAAGGGTAGAAGAGGGAGATGGCACGCAGAGGAAATCATGAGTCAGATTTGATGTTGCGAGAATATAGTTGAACTCACTGAGTCATCACGACACCAATTCTCATTCCATCTTTTAGCATTTGTTGGCAAACTGCATCTCTTTGCAATGAAGAAACGCTGAAACTGAACTCAGAGGCAAATGGATTCATTTTAAAGACGCAGAAGCAGCTGAAAAATGGATGTCATCACAGAGGAGAGAGAATGAATGGAAGCAAAAACAGCAGAATAAATTACAGGGACGAGTTTTGTTCCATCTACGTGTCTCTGTATCTGATAGATGACTTATAAACACCAGGAGAGAGAGAGGGGGATGAGATTCTAGGAGAGAGAGCAAAGATGCTGAGAGAGAGCAATTCAAAAAGTGAGCAAAAAATAGATTGATCAATCAGCTCTGAATACAGAACTCCTCTTCGCTGCTTTCCACATTTTGTCTCTCTTTCTTGTGCCGTCTTCTCCCATGTTCCCCTCAACTTTTCGTTCTCTGCCCTCTTTTTCCTTTTCTTTCCACATCTTATTGCAGAGGAAATCTCATCAGGCAGTGTAGATTATCAAACGCCTTCTCAGGCTGTCTACCTCTGAATGAAATTAGACTACTTGAGTTTTAAAAGCCAGCCGGCTACTTTGATCTCAAGATAGCATTGCTAACATCACATAGGGCACTCCACATGTGTGTGTGTTCTTAAGAAAATCCTCCAAAGTGAAGACACGGTGGTTCTTACTTTAGGAAGGAGCCATTTTGGGATTTGGATTTAAAAGATGGGG
Organism: Maccullochella peelii; assembly: GCA_002120245.1. NCBI lineage: Eukaryota > Metazoa > Chordata > Actinopteri > Centrarchiformes > Percichthyidae > Maccullochella > Maccullochella peelii. Next base: position 8,488 of record LKNJ01000339.1, on the reverse strand, counting down.
CAACTGTTAGGTAAAGGTTAGGTTAAGCATTTAGTGGGCAGGTGTGTTAGGATTACGTTTCAAACTGTGACTTTATTTTTTGTTTTATTTTGAAAGTCTAACCGAACGTTGCATATTTATTATTGCTAACTTGACTGCGGAGCCCTGTACGTGCAAAACTGACTCTAGAGGGGTACGAAGAGCGTCATAGTTTGAAGCTCATGGTCACTGACCAAGCTGCGTCTGATAAATTGCACATATTCAACAAATAGTGTCCGTCACTAAAACTGCTTGGGATTACTTAAACATTGAGCCATCTAAAATAAACTTACACATACCATTAACTGCAATGTACAGGCCTGACAAAGGAGGCCCATAGATGAATAGACACAAAAACATCTACCGTTTACAGATAAAGACACAAAAAGGGTAGGGTATCCCTTTAAAATAAGTCTTGTCAGGGGGAAATGGTTAGTGATATCAATCCACCATTGTGAGAGAGTTGGCAAAATAGTCGATTGAATCATCTCCTCACTGCCAAAAGTGATAAATCTACTGTATATAAAATCCCTGTGAATTCCAACAGTTCAATATAGTGCCTAATAAACAGATATCATGATGTGCGCACAGGAATAACAAGAACAACTTTCCAAAACGAGGGAACAGGGTCATAACACGTAAATGTTCCATGTTTTAAGCTACATCATAGTAGCCATCATGTCCTTCCAAATTAGACTTCACAGCTGATCACAGCCAAGCATGAGCATCGCTGAAGAGGAAGCAGTGGTCATGGTTGTCTGATCCAATCATCTGTAGACTTCACTACATCCAAACAAGCATTCACTGATATTATTCTATTATGAATCCCTCCTCTGTGTGCCGTCGCTAATGCCGAGGCCCTTTTATAGATGATGGCAGAAAACAAGCAGGGAGGGCTCCGAAAAGTGCAAGCAGACTTTGATGCTAAGTAAAGGAGGAGTGCTGGAGGGAGGAATGGATTCAAGGGAACACTAACAGTCTATTATTGTATGGCTTTTCTTTTAAAAGTTGGTATGTGGGCTAATGGCATTCAGCAGGGAAAGTGTTTATGCTGATGACGGTGTATAGTTTCAAGTATAAGTAAAGAAGTAAACAAGAGAAGTGCTGAGGCATGAATGTATTAGCATTTGGACCAGCAGACAGGCAGGCTGGACCACGGACACACACACACACAGTATATATTCAATAAACACGCCATATCTATCTATAGCTATATATATATACATCCACATGTAACAATAACACCTCCACACAAACAAAGGATTACAATGAACTAATCCAGCATTAACATTTAATTAAGGTTAATTGATGTATATGTTATATGAACAAATATTTAGAGGCCAAAAGAATGTCTGCCAGCAGCACAATACAATGCATCTATAACAAGAAAGCCATTGTTGTTTTTTCAGCAGGTGAGACACACTACAACAGTGCAGCGGTTAGCACGGTCGCCTCACTGCAAGAGCACCGGTCGGCTGGGGCCCTTCTGTTCTCCCTGTGGTACCGGGTACTCCGGCTTCCTCCCACCACCAAGACATGCAGGGTAGGTTAATTGAGGATTCTAAATTGCCCGTAGGTGTGACTGTGAGTGTGAATGTTTGTCTGTCTCTATGTGTCAGCCCTCTGAAGATAAGCGGTATAGATAATGGATGAATGGTTAGCTTAAAGTGATGGGTAAATGGTGAAATAGCTAAACGTAAGGGATGCACAGTTGAAATAAATGGCAGTGTTGATGCAGAGGTAATTGAGTTAATCTGACAGGGCTGTGGGGGTATGTCAGACAAAAAGCGGTTGGGAACCCACTGGGATAAACTGTGTGTGTAGAAAACCTCCCTTTGGTCCATTAATAGAGTTCATTGGTAGATGAATGAGTCCAGGCCTCATTTACTGGCTTAGGTTTTCTTTTTCTTATTTTGTCTTTTATAGGCTACCTGTCTTCAGTGGGGTGAGATAAATTAAGCCTAATGATTGACACCACTGCACGAGTTGATACTGTCATGTAGTTTAGGCTGAGAGATAAAGCGTTTAAGGACAGTCTGACACACACAACCGTCCAGCAGGCCTCATCGTAGAAAACGCATTGCTTGAAAGGAAAGCAGACGATTGTAAAAGACGCTGCAGCCAGCCACAAAAGAGCTTATAGGTGCAAAATGCATCCCAGAGATTTCTACTGGAAGTAGTTTCAGATTTAATATAAAAGTCTTATTCAAAGTGTAAAACAGTAGCAGGGTAACAGTCACTTTATGAAACTGGTCAGAGATCACAGCCTGTTGACAATGATGAATACCTTATTCATCCCCCTTGGGGAAATTCAGGTGTCCAGTAGCACTCACAATCTGTATTATTATCCTGTCTCAAAGCACTTGATGTACATTCAAGGTCCAAGAACACAAACTTCTGTTTGAAACTTTGCCCAAAAAAACAAACAGAAAGGGTAAATAAATCCTTTTACAGACCTGCATAATATGACAGAGGGCCACAACTGTGACTCATTACAATTATCATCCTGTCACAGCAGCCTGTGTCACTGCACTGCTGCAGCTCAATAACCCCCCTCACATCTTCACAGCACTTCTCCAGCTGATCTCTGGTTGGCTATGAAGCAGCAAAAACACACAGGTTGCTGCTGCAAATGAAGCTGCAAAACACACACATCTGTGCATTCTGCATTCTGTTAATGTTAGGGCAGTGACTGATGAGAATAATTTCCAATTTGACGTGTTTAAATGGCATGTTTTATCCAACCAAGAGTCCAAAACATCAAAAATCCTATATTTTAAATCGTTTGTAATATTTAGCATAATGCAATAGAAGTGGAAGAAAATGGGTGATGCTTTAAAAGAAATCAACTTAATGTTTACACCTTTTCACTTTTTGCCGTGTCCAGCTGCTCTCAATAAACATTCTGCAAATCTACCTAAAAGGTGAAACGTGCGACTTTCTGCACATTCAAACTGGAGCAACGATGATTACGGTCTGTAACACGTAGCCTTGAATTAAGCCGTTTAATCTTGTTGTTGGTGGTGTGCAGTGAAAATATCAACTGGCCCGGTAACCTGGACTGAATATTCACTTCAGTAATGAAGTTAGCACTGGCTTTGTCAACTGAACAGGTGGGCGAGGACAGGTGCAGAGTGTCTGTGATAACATTAAAAGCTCCTTTTTTTTTGGTGTTTCACCACACAGATGGATATAAAAACATATTCATTAAAACCATGATGGACTCAGCTTTAAAACTGTCTGAATACATCCCGTGACAATGAGCAACATTCACATTTAGAGTTATAGTGCAGCATCCACAAGGCCGAATTACATTGAATATGAAGGCATCCACAAAATGTCACAGGCTGGACTACGTTCATTCAACTGTCCGTTTGCATGGCCTCAGTGTCACCTGTGGAAAATAGATGTTACAGCCTCTCTCTCTCTCTCTCCCCCAACTGCCCTCTCTCCTCCATTCTTCTCCCACATACTGTTCTCCTTTCTCCTCCTCTCTCCGTCTCTCCTTGTCATTAGGTTTGTGTAACTCTCTTAATGCAGCGTGACTGTATAAACTGAGAGCGTGCATAAACTAATGGGCTGGTGCAAATTTACCTCCTCTCTCTTTGTCCCTTTCTTATTTCTTTCTGCACGCTCATTTCATTGCACACCTTTCACAATGCCTTTTGGCTCACTTCCCTGACCCCTCTCTAACCCCACCTCTTTCAGCCTTTAGGTGGATTTATAAATGTGCATTAGGATGTTATATTTAGCCTCTGTAGCTAACCCAAAGCTCAAAAATGTAACTGCATGTCGGGGCTACTGACACGCCACGTTAAGATCGCAAGAACTGTGATTGGTCAGCTTGGGCTGCTTGTGCTTTCTCCTACAAGTTCTCAGTGCTGGTGGAGAGTGGAGATGGAGGAGAAAACGTTAAACAAGTTGAAGAAAGGAGCAGTAACCTCCTCGTTTGCAGTATCACCAGTAATATTTTGTGACCTGGCAAAGCAATTTCCAGCACACCCTCCTGTCACTCTCTATCCAGTCTGGCCTCACCAAATGGCGACTGTGTATATGAATAACACGGCAATGTCTTAAGTCTGTTCGTGTGTTATTACGTGTTTTTTTGCTTTTCGCGTGTCATTTCACGCCATTTAGTCTGTAGCCTACTGACCAATATTGTGCAGACACGGCATGTAATTTTACGCCCGAATGTCATCGATAAAAAAAAAAAGTCAGAGAGCGACTTTCACCCAGGAGGCCGCTGTTCGTGTCCCGCCTGAAGCCAAAAGTCAACGTTGACTTATTTTAACTTACGTACGCAAGTTGACCTAGGTATTTCACGTATGTAACATAATCTTTTCCTAAGCCTAACAAAGTAGTTTTGTTAGGCTTTGACAACAAAGGTCACCTGACTATTGTTACCATGACGATGAAGGTCACCTGACAAAGGCCACCTGACTTCGTCCTTTCCTGCACGTCCAAAACTCCGTGCGCCGTCTCCAACGGCGTTAAATGATGCGCAAAATGTCCTTAACAGTGACGTGCTGTTTATACGCTATCCCATGAGATCGCATTGCTCCGTCACAAAGTGAATGAAAGGATGTAAACACAATTACTTTGATTAATATTAAGTTATAACTCCAATTTATTATTACTTGGGTCTTTGTTTGTCCAACGTGTTTCGTCTGATCGTCCGACTGCTGCCGTTTCTTGACCTGTTGGACTTTTTAGTGATGCCAGCACATGTCCAGAGCTTAGTGAATAACTTCAGTATGATCAGTACCGCCTGATCCATCATTCACCCCCTGAACACACACTTCACACAACACCCCCCTACCCTCTCTCCCTTTCCTCTCTTCATCCACCCCTCCCCCTCTCTGTATGTCCCCCCCACGCCGTCCCCCCGTCTCTCTGTCAGCTGACACTGTGCTCCATGACAGCGAGTCTGCTGACACTCACCATCAGTCCACACGAAGGGTACAGCCTGTTACACTGAAAGGTACAGTGTGTGTGTGTAAGAGCGAGACAGGGTAAGTGGTGTGTGTCTCTGTAGGTTGGTCTGAGTGCCCTCTGTGTGTGTGTGCGCTGCTGTATCTGTCTATGTGCTCATGTGTATGTGTGAGGCAGGGTAAGTGGTGCATGCCTTTGGGTGTGTTTTGCGAGCACCCATGCATTCACGAGTCTCTGCGTGTGTGTGTGTGTGTGTGTGTGTGTGTCAGATTGGTTCTGTGTTGATTTCTGCCAGCTCTTCTTCATGAATGATTCAAAATACTCCAAATAGGAAATTGTCTTTCTGACCAGCCCACTTTCCATCTCTACAGTTTTCTCTTTCACTTCCTAACACACACACACACACACACTCTCTCTCTCACACACACACACACACACACACACACAGCTAAAAAAAACAAATTCAGTCACTAATGCTGTGTTAGCAACCAACAGTCCAAAATCCAAAGATATTCAATTTACAGTGAAATAAAACAGAGACGATCAGCAAATCCTCAAAGCTAAAACAGGGTTTGGTTTGTTAATACCTAAAATAGTAATTGATTATGAAAATAATAAGCATTCCGCTATGTGGTTAGGGTTTGTTAGTTTCGTTTGCTCGCTAGCTTGATTTATATCCTTGGAGACAATAAATACTGCATCATTAGAAGAGTTTTGTACATTTAGAGAAAATGAAAGCTGAATCAGATTTGTGGTTTATTATATAATGAACAAGAAATACTTGGGATACTCTCTAACCACAAAACAAGTGGTTTAGAAAAGTGAACACCGTATACATGACACACATGCTGTTCCCTGCACATGCTCTCAGTCCATGTGGGCACCACTTTGAGTGTGTGACACTAGAATCAAAGTTAAGATCAAAACAATGAATATGTTTTCCATTTTAATGAGGCTGGGGGGTCCTTGAGAAACAAACGTGTGCTGCCTGTATCACTATAATAAAAGTCCTGCTTCTGGGACTGAAACTGAAAAGACTTTAAAAATAATGCGATTTCCCAACATGATTATCATCTGTTTCGTTTACAGATATATTAGTGTCTGCAACCTCTCGGCTGAACGATGCATGTCTGAGTCCCCTCCAGTGTGACGCTGTAGAGAATAAGCAGCAGAAAGCCGCCCAGCACACCAGTGTGCACTTTGTACAAAAAGTTACATGCAAATCAATACAACAAAGAAAAACACGTCTAACCTTTTCATTCAGTCATCCCCCAGTAACAAATGTCACCCTCTTCAGATTAAATATGACTGAGTATTAATGGCTTTAATAAAGTTGCTGTGTAGTGTGGAGGTCACACTGTCTTTACTAGGCAGCCAATTAACTCATAACTTAGCAGCAAGCAGACGAGCATCAACCCATCGCCGGTGTGCAGGCTCACATGGAAAACAACGGGTGCTGCATCACACACCGCCAGCGTTGTGTTGCCCCTTAGTCTGCAGTCTTCAGCTGTCAGCAGTGGGAACAGTGATAAAAGGAAATGACAACTTAATCATGAATCAAACTGTGTGTTTGGTGGCAGCAACGTACCCATAAGTCTCCCTCTGAATTCCTCTGGACTGCAACAGCTTCTATGCAATAGTTACACAGTGACTACGGTAACAATAGTAACATGTTTTTACTGAATATACATAAAGAGAAATGTAGAACAGGACATGGCACTAATTATCTCCACAGTTCAGTCTTTGACTAAAGCCGAGCCTCCTGCAGGGCGAGGCGTCTCTCTGTGTTTTGCCCTGGTGGGTTTCAAATCCTGTCAGAGGTCATGGGGTCAGGGAGGCAGCACGAATACAGCTAAGAGGCCGAAATGGGCCGCTGCTACTCACCGGAGAATCACAAGGTGCAGGCGAGAAGGAGTCTGAGCGTCCACAGGGAATAAAAAGAAGAATTGTACCAGGAGAGGAGACAGGGTAGGAGAGAAACAAAAGGCAAGAGCAGGAAGTTTTTCTTGGTAACTAATGGTGTGTGTCACATTTAAATTTAAAACATGTTACCAAAATAGGGCCACACTAGTGAAAGCCTCGGGGAGGGAGCAGAAACATTAAGATCGCTTTGCTGCCCATATTTTAGCTTAATATGCCATATGGTGGGCTGCTTCTCCTCCTCCATTAGACCCTGATGAATACTGTGATCGCTAAAATACATCCGTTATACAATGTTGTTGAAATGTTTCCTATTTGTTTCATTTAAAAATGGTGCCTTTTTATTTATCATTATCATTGTGTTTTCATGTTTGGTTCCCTCGCAGCAGCCACATGCTGTGCAGCTTGTCCATTTTCCCGGGCGAGCAGCCTTCCTGTTTACTGATCGAGTTACTCTGGACCGAAAGACCGACACTCAGTACTCCTGTTTAGCTTTAGGGCTGACTCGGGTGCAGCAGTGTCCTAATCTACCTGTGAACAGATCAAAGCAACAACACTCAGTGGTGTGGACCTGTTCAGCTCACAGAACACCACAGCCCGGTGCTCTCATTCAGTACAAAGTCAAGCGTGAGAGGAAAAGAGAGAGGAGGGGTGAGGTGTTGGCAGACACAAGCACAATTCAAGGTGAAGTTTTAAAAGGAAACCAGTGTAGAGAATGTAGGTGACCCCTGCGCCCCCCTGCTTTCCTCCCCCAGAATGAACTAGAACAAAAAAGGACAGCACCGCCAACATCTGCCCTGGAAGAAGAACTCATTTCCAGAGTACACTAAATTACTGATGACTTGAACATTTCTCTTGCTTGATGATTCCAAGCCTAGCATACTGGCAGAGAGCAAACACAATTAGCACCTGGACTTAGCTGCTAATGCTAATTCATTTAAATTGGTGAAATGACAGTGTGGAATCTCCACAGCAGCTGACACCATCCCAGTGTGTCCCTGATGGTATTTATCTCACCAGAATGAGAAAAACAAAACAAAACCATCAGCTGGGTGGATGACTGCCATCTTAAGGCCAGTTCATAGCAACAACTCTCTGTACTTCTGTTCGAACTGACGGCTTGTCAGGCTTTTTTTTGTAGCTGGATATAATTTGTAGCATCTTAAAATATGAATGAGGACAGTGATAGTGAGTTACATGCTACAGCTGCATTTCTAGTACTGATGAAACGGCGAAAATATAAAAAAACGAGAGGGTCGAGATGACGAGCTACAAGCTGATTGGCTGTTCAAACCATAGACATATATACGTAGACACCGCATTGATCTCTGAATTGTACATCAACATCGCGGCCATATTGGAAAGGGAAACTTGTCCAGAAGGCGGGACTAGAATGGACCGGAAAAGATAGAAAGCCCTTCACTTTTTTAAACCGGTCAAAATGTCTTAACCACTCAGTTGTCTGTATTTGAATCAATATCATATTGAGGACTGACTTTTGCAATATTTGGAGTATAATTGCACAATATACATAACATTCTAGATATTATGCATATATATATATACACATATATATATATATACACATATATATACATATATATATATATATATACAC